>PVKV010031241.1:0-21261 GCA_004027835.1 Alouatta palliata | reverse complement strand
CGGCGGGACGGGTGAGGATTCGGCGGGACAGGTGAGGATGGAGCAGGACCAGTGAGGGATATGGCGAGCGGGATGGGTGGGATACAGTGGACAGGACAGGTGAGGCCTCCTGTTTCCTGGGGGCTTGGGTGATGGTTGATTTGCTTTCGGGGCATTCAGTGTTAATGTTTCTGGCGCTCTGGAGGCCGTGACTGTTCCATCTTGAGGCACCAGACAAGGTTGCAGCCCCTCCTTGGTAGGAAGTCGCCTGGGAGGGGTCGCCCAGGCGTGGTCTGTGGGCCCCACGTGGACTCTGTCCAGCAGCCGTGTCCAGACGCCTCAAGGCTCAGCAGGTAGGAGGGCTGCTGCCGTGTGTGACAAGCTTGTGAACTCAACACTGAGGAAGCACAGCAGCTTCCGTGACATTCACTCAGGTTCCTTGAGGTCCTCAGGGAGATGTGTCTGGTGCAGCCTGAGGCCCCAGGTCACCCGGTAAGCCCTTGACAGGTGGCCTGGACTGGGCACGTCTTCAGCCCATTGCCCATCCCACTCTCTTGGGGTCTACACCCAAGGACGTCTCGCTTCTAAATACTGGGCCAACCTAATGTGGTTTGGCCCAGCTGCTTTTGTTGACAGCAGTGACTTTTTTAGTGAAAACAGTCAGACAGTTAGCGAAGGATGCATAGTGAAGCTGAAGCCACAGGGCCATTTCTCTCAAAGTCTCTGGGTTTTTCTTATGCATCTTTTAAAACTCTGGTTCCAATCATAGCATGTACTGTGGATCAAGGTTCTTTTTAATTAAGATTCAAGTTCTGGGTTAAAATAAGTTTATGTCGAATAAATGAAAGTACACACAGCTTGCTCTGGGACCTGGAGGGAAGTGTCCTCGAGCTGGCAGCATGCTGGTCAGCCCTCGGGGACAGGATGCCTGGGTCCACGGCCGCGGGCACCGGGCTTGGGCTCGAGGGTGACTCTGAGATTGCACACGGTGCACCATGCCCAGCTTCCTGTGGACAGGATCTGGGCCTCAGGTGATGCTGAGAACCACAGCTGTCATGCTGGAGAGGGCATCACACAGCTCAGAAGGGGCGAGGTTCCCGGCCTGGCATTCTTACCGTCTTCAGCTGCTTTTCCCTGAGAGTCTGAGAATTGGGGCCGCGCCTGACGGCCTGCGTTCATCTTCAGCTGGCGAAGAGTCACACGAGCCGGTGCCAAACCCCGTATGCTTGTCATAAGTAAGGAATTGCCTTCAGTTAACTGGAGAGCACAGTGTTGGAAAGAAATCTAAGTTTTTTACTGAAGCACTCTGGAGGGTGTCACTTTATTTTGCCTGTGTAGGTTGTTTAGTTCCTCACGGAAAGATCCTACACACGAAGTGTGAAGTTAACCTTGCCCACGCGTTTCCCTTATTTCAGGCTGCTCCTGCGTTTGGTGGATGACTTCCTGTTGGTGACACCTCACCTCAGCCACGCAAAAGCCTTCCTCAGGTGAGGCCCGCATCGTGTATCCGTGGGGGCCTCTGCGGCCCGTGGCGTTTGCAGAGCTGAGTCCCCCGTGTCCTGCGCCTGGAACCGCGGCGCGGTCTCGTCCTGCCCCTAGCGCCACAGCGTGGTCTCTGCCGAGTCCTCTCTTTGTCCGTGCTGGATCCACAAGAGCAGAGGTGCTTGGCCGTGTACCCAGGCCTGGGGGCGCAGGGCCGCCTTCGGAAGAGAGCGGGCACCGTGCACGCCCCGGTCCCGCAGAGATGCGCCCGTTACGCACACTCCGAGTGCAGGTGGTGACCCGGCTCCTGCTGCTGTTTGGAAAGTCTTCAAGCGTGGCAGCTCCTGGGGCCCCCATGAGACCCCCAGGGTCTGTGGGGGGCCGAGACGGCAGCCTCCTTTGCAGAGTGCGCCCAAGCCTGTGGGGAGCAGGAGCTGCCAAGGAGCTCGCCCGCCGAGTTGACTGCAGTCAAGTTTCCGCTGGGGTGGTTTGGGATCAGCGGAGAATTCAGATTTGTGGTGCTGTCCTGAAGTGTGGAGATGGCCAGGGATGGGTCAGAGTTGACTTTGTAGCTCAAACTAAAATCAGGCACAGGAAACCTGGCCTTAGCACAGGGGATCGTGGAACGTGGTCTCCCTCGACGGCGCCCTCCCGGAGCCCGTGGTCTTGCTTTAAAGTGCAATTTGACGAGGGACCAGAAACCTTGAAAGCCATAAACAGAACCCTCAGAAAATGTGGCTGCCAGGGGTGGTTTTGGGTGCTTGGCTGGGCTGTTTGTGAAAACCCATCTGGCCCGCCCTCCAGTGCTGTTCTGAGTGGGGGGGCGCGCCCCGCGTTCTTCAGCACCATCAGTACCGCAGCCCGGAGCACAGCAGGCTGCACACAGTTAAATCCACTGATTCACTCGGAACGAACCCAGGTCCCGGCGACTGAGGGCTCAGGAGTGCCGAGGATGCTGAGGGGACAGAGCAGATGGGGACGCTGCTTCTCTTGTGGCAAGTTCCTGGGGGTACTGGCCAGGGAGGTGGCTCAGCGTGTATGTTGGGGCCCTACCCAGGGCAGGACTCCCAGGAGAGGAGTCAGTAACCATGTAACAGGGGTGGCCGCAGAGAGCTGGGAAGGCACCAGGGGGACTGAGCAGCCGGCCGAGATCCCAGGTCCAGGCCACAGGAGGGCAGTGGGACACCCAGAGCCAGAGCAGAGGCCATAGGAAGGGCAGGGGGTTGCCCGGGGCCAGAGCACAGGCCGCAGGAAGAGCAGGGGATCCCCAGGGCCAGAGCAGAGGCCGCAGGAAGGTCAGGAGGATCCCCAGGGCCAGAGCAGAGGCCACAGGAAGGGCAGGGGGATACCCAGGGCCAGAGCAGAGGCCACTGGGCACAGGTGGATGCCCGGGTCAGAGTAGAGGCTGCTGGGCACAGGGGGGCTCCCTGAGCTGGGTGGGTGAGCCTCATGACCTGGTGAGGGAACCTCCTTGACGTGAAGCTGGTGATTGGTGTTGCCCAGCTCACAGCCCAGCTGGGTCCCACACCTGGGCATGAACTCAGAACTCTCCCGCACGTCTAAAGCACAGCAGATGCCTTCAGGGCACCCAGCAGAAGACTGGCAAAGTCACTGAGGAAGACTGATGCGGTAGGGGTTCCTTGTTCAGATCTCACTACCCTAGACCACAGATGAGTCTCTATAACAGGACTGTGACCTTGTCATGGGGACACGTGAGATGGACCATCACAGAGGCCGCTGGGGCCGCACCTCCCGTCTCAGTCCTGGCTGTCCTGGGTCCAGGCCAGGTTCCTGCATGCACTCACCTACCTGTCCTGCACAGGAGACAGGGCAAGCACCCTGAAGTCTGGGGCGGGGCTGGCCCCGGGCTCCTCAGAGCTTCTGCCAGGCCCAGCACCCTGCTCCCCAGCACCGCTTCTCTGGGGTTGTCACGAGGGCATCAGGGCCCCTCCTGGGTGACGTTGCCCCTCTGCCTTAGGACCCTGGTTCAAGGTATCCCTGAGTATGGCTGTGTGGTGAACTTGCGGAAGACAGTGGTGAACTTCCCCGTGGAAGATGAGGCCTTGGGCAGTGCGGCGTTTGTCCAGCTCCCAGCCCATGGCCTGTTCCCCTGGTGTGGCCTGCTGCTGGACACCCGGACCCTGGAGGTGCAGAGCGACTTCTCTAGGTGAGCGTGCCTGGCCGGGAGCAGAGACTGTGCCCGGCGGGGCAGATGGTGCTGCAGGGCGGTCCTGTCTACCCTTGCTTCCATGTGGGGCAGGCACCTGCCAATCCCAAAGGGTCAGGGGCCACAGGGTGCCCCTCCTCCCATCCAGGGCTGAGCAGAAATGTGTCTTTCTGTGGGAGTGATAGTGCTCACAAGGGGAGCAGTTTTCTGTGCCGTTTTCGTGAAAGGAGATTGTGCACCAGACCTGGGAGCGCTAAGATGTCCTCCGAGAGCAGTCTGGATCCAAACCCAGAGCTAGTGAGGCCCTGTTGGGCATGAGTCTCTCCACCATGAGGGCACACACTCCGAGGCTCGTCCACAGCCCACAGGATGCCATGAGTTCGTGAGCATGTGTGACACATTGGGACGGGGCTGTTGTGTTTGAGGGTCTCTGTACAAAATACTGGGATTCCATTTTCCTTGAACCCAAGAGCTCATGGCCCCACCTCGGGCTCAGACACAAATGGAGTGAAGTTGAGCATAGATACAGAAATCTGTGCTTTCTTTTATGAGTAAAGATAATCAACATTGCAAGTGGGGCACAGTGGCTCATGCCTATAATCCCAGCACTTTGGGAGGCTGAGGCAGATGGATCACTTGAGGCCAGGAGGTTGAGACCAGCCTGGCCAACATCTCTACTACAAAATACAAAAATTAGCTAGGTGTGTTGGCGCACACATGTAGTCCCAGCTGTGCGGGAGGCTGAGGCAGAATCACTTGAACCTGAGAGGGAGAGGCTGCAGTGAACCGAGATCACCCCACTGCACTTTAGCCTGGGCAGCAGAGTGAGACTCTGCCTTAAACCAAAAAGTATCAGCATTCCAAACCCGTGGACAGGTGTTTTGTTTATTCTGTCCTCTGTCCTTCAATAAAATTCACTGGTGCTGGGTTAGAGGCCGGAAATTGGGCCACCTTCCTCTAAAAGGCACAGCTTCATGGGAAGAAAAATAAAAAGTAGATGTTTGTTATACCAGTGGTTTAAACTGGGGTCCAGTCATTCTGAGTTGAACAGTCCAGGTCTAAACTTTGCCTGTTTCCAGAATGCTCCCTGGGGTTTGCTTCTTGGGAGGACAGCAGGTACAGACACCCCTCGTGATGAGGGAACAGCAGGTGTAGACACCCTCGTGCACGGTGCCCAGCAAAGGCCTCCTGCAGCCCCCTCCCCACCGGGCGCCAGTCCCCTGTGCCACCCACAGTCCCTGACTCCCTCTCCTGACCTCACCTGATCCTGGCCTCCACTGGCTTTGTGTGGGTGATTTCCAGATTTCCTGGGCTCCCAGCACCTCCATGCCTCTCCCAGGCACCTCTGAAGTGCTGGCCATACCAGTCAGCAGTGAACCATCCACTGCTTATTTTGCTTCCCGTGAAACTGGCATTTTTATGTTTTGTTTTGTTTTGTTTTGTTTTGTTTTGAGACAGAGTCTCGCTCCATCACCAGGCGCCAGACTGGAGTGCAGTGGCGCAGTCTCGGCTCACTGCAACCTCTGCCTCCTGGGTTCAAGCAATTCTCCTGCCTCAGCCTCCTGAGTAGCTGGGATTACAGGCATGCGCCACCACACCCAGCTAATTTTTGTATTTTTAGTAGAGAGGGGGTTTCACCATGGTGGCCAGTATGGTCTCGATCTGCTGACCTTGTGATCCGCCCACCTCGGCCTCCCAAAGTGCTGGGACTACAGGCGTGAGCCACCGTGCCCGGCCGAAACTGGCATTTTTAAGGACAGGCACCCCTGGTTCCAGCCTTTGGCAAACATCAATGAATGTTACTGAAGGACAAAGGACGGATGAATGAATCAGGAAAATGAGTCCTCTCTGAACACACTGGCAAAGCCACAGAGACTGGTACAAGACAGGTGGGCATTAGGGAATCAGATGTGGGTTCAATGCCAGAATATTCTATGCTCCTAAAGGCCACTCGGTCAGAGTGCCTGCTTGCAGATGTGGCCCTAAAAGCTCAGCAGTGGAGACAGCGGTTCATCACATTCAGGGGGATCTCAGATCCTCTGTGTCTGAAGCATACAGCTAAGGCTTGAAGGACATCTGGGAGAAGAAAACAGGCAAAATGATTGAGAAAAGTGAAAAAGGAAGAGTGGTAAGATGAAAATTTCTTGTCCAGATTTTCGTCTCCCAAACCACAGCTCAGGTGACAGAATGTGTGAGAATTAATGGACAGAACTATCTCTCATAAATGTGTGTTAATGTGGAGTGTGGTACAGCTGATGGAAAAGAGAATGTGTGTTTAATTTTTTTGTGTGAGAAAACTGGAAGAAAGTAAGTTGCGTCTTTATAACATATACCAGAGCAGATTCTAGGTAAAAGAGGAGCTACATGCAAATAATGCTAGCAACAGAAACAAAAGACTCAAAGGAAAGGGAGTTGAAGGTTCCCCAATTTGGTGCTGGGGAAGGACACACAGGGAGGCAGATGAAATCAGTGAGGAAACAGGCACTGCTTTCACTGCAGAGAAACTTCACTTGCCTGAGCCACAGTGAAAGTGGCCATTCCCTGGAGCATGTGTGTGTGTGATTTAAGGAACCCTGCAAGGTCCTGCACATTCATCATCACGCTTTGTTCTCCTAATGACCTGAGACGTAGAGGAGGAAAGGCTCCAGGGGAGCGACCTGCCTGTAGTCACCCAGCTGGCAAGGGGTGCACATGATTGCACCCTGGCCTGCTCAGGGCCTCTCATTCTGCCTGAGGACTCCACACAGGTGAGACCATAGGCTCAGGGCAAGCCAGAGCCCAAGGTGGTGTTGGGGGCGGCTGTGGAAGAAGAAATGGACATCTAATGCATGCTTGGGAAGGTTCTACTGTCAGCATCAAAGAAATGTGTGTGAAACCGGCAGCAAGACCCATTCCTCATGCTGGCTCCTTTTCTGGGCTTGCCGAGAGCCAGCATCAGGGTGAGGCGGGCTGGAAGACTTTTCTGGAAAGCAGATTGTTTGCATGGAAGTCCTTACAGTGTCCTCCTGTGTTTTCCCAGTAATTCCATTTTTGAAATGACCAGACATCGTCTTGGGTCTTACTTGTTATTTCCAGTTCTCCAGGCGGCAGGACTTGACACAGCAAGTCACGAACCTGCCCCATTACAGGGCTAAGCAGGTATTATGTATCACAAACCTTATTCTGCTGTTAAACATGTTTTTGAAGAATGTTTAATGGCATGAAACCTTTATTTCAATGTAAGAGTGTTTGGAGCTGGATGTGAAGGAACGCACTCAGGGAGCCTGCTGTGGATGCCACGTGTTTGTCTTTGGACATGGACGCACACAGGAGTGAGCGGTGGCAAGGCCGTAGGGGACATCAGTGACATGCCTCCGTCTCGTCCCTCTGGAGACACCCTGCATGTGCCACATGCACTCACTGGAACCCTTTGTAGCTGGTGCTGCCTGACTCTTCCACCCCTGAGACTCAAACACAGTGAGATTCCCCACGCCTGACTCAGTGTTCTCCCATGACGGTGCTGAGTCATACCTGAGGGACACCCGGCAGCTGGGGCCCCACAGTTTATTATATGTTTTTGGCTAGATCATGTATAGATCTCATGAGGGCACATGATAAATGCATACACACACGGCCACGCGAGGCTTGGATACACTCAGCGCCACTCACCAGGTCCTGGTGGTTTGGTTGTGCAGGGTCCAGATGAGGGGTATAGCATGTTGCATCTGTGGAGTGAGCACCCAGCCCCCTTGGACTGCAGTGCACGCCTCAGGCAGGACAAGGAGCGAGAGGAGGAAGGGAGGCTCTTTTGAGCAAACTTTGCAGGAGGGGCGTGGTGTGGGGCGGGACCCGTGTCTGATGTCCCCACTTTGTCTCAGCTACGCCCGGACCTCCATCAGAGCCAGTCTCACCTTCAACCGCAGCTTCAAGGCCGGGAGGAACATGCGTCGCAAACTCTTTGGGGTCTTGCGGCTGAAGTGTCACAGCCTGTTTCTGGATTTGCAGGTGAGCAGGCTGACAGCAGAGTTTAGAGTTCGGGAGGCATGTGTGTTACTGTGTGCACAAGTGTATGTGCATGCGTGTGGTGTGCCTGCAATTCTGAAGGTGAAAGTGGCTGCACATGAGTGCACATATGCACATGAGCGTGTGTGTACATGAATGCATGGCAGCATGTTCACAGATGTGCAAGGGCGCAGGTGTGAGTGTGCACATGCGGATGCGGACCTGACGTGCGTGTGTGTGTAGCGTGCCTGCAAGTCTGAAGGTGAAGGTGTGGCTGCACATATGAGTGCACATATACGTGTGTGTGTGTGTGCATGAATGCATGGCAGCGTGTGCACAGATGTGGAAGGTGCAGGTGTCAGCGTGCACATGCGGATGCATACCTGACATGTGTGCATGGGCAGTCGTGGGCATTCATGTGCGGTGCATGCGTGCATGTGGGTGTATAGTAGCAGGCATGCACATATGTGTATCGAAGGCCCCTCATGTTTACCCTGCTTGGTCCTCAGCAGCAGCATCCCCCCGAGACAGGGTCCCAGGTCTTGGTGGGCTGAGGCTCTGAAGCTGCGGCCCTAAGGGCGTGGTGCCATCTGGGCGTTTGCATCCACTCCCTCCCTCCTGGTTCCTTCCTGCCCTGGCCGAGCCTCGGGCAGGCAGACGCCAGAGTTCTGACCACCCCCCTGCACTCCCGCCGCGTCCTCCGCCTCAGCATGGTTCACAGCTGCCTGGTGAGGGCCAGGCCAGATTTCACTGGGAAGAGGGATGGTTTCTTGTCAAAATGATCCTCTTTCTTATTCCATTTGAATGGATAATAAAGCAAGAAGTAAGAACTTAAAATCCCAGAGAGGTTTCTGCCGTTTCCCGCTCTTTCTTGGTGACTCTAGGTGAACAGCCTCCAGACGGTGTGTGCCAACATCTACAAGACCTTCCTGCTGCAGGCTTACAGGTGAGCCACCACCGGGGGGCACGGGCCCAACCTCCAGGGACCCTCCCTGCTCTGCTCACCTCTGATTGGTGGTTTCACCTGGGAACTCCTGGGTTTTAGGGGTAAGGAGTGTCTTACGTTTCAGCAGTGCTGCCCCCTCGGCATGCTTCTGTGTCCGCGTGGCTTTGTGTGAAGTGCCCATTCGGTCTCCTGGTAGCGGTAGGAGCTGATGTGTCCCCAGGTGTCCCTCCTGTGCCTGTGCACTGGCCATGGGACCTAGGCATCCTAGGCAGCAGTGGTATGGGGTAAGGAGATGTTGAAGGGGGTGTCTTAGAGGAGGCCAGGAAGGCATCTGAACAGTAGGTGGGAGGCTTTGGGGTGTCAGAGGGCAGAGGCCCAAGATGGGTGCAGATGAGGGTCACCGGTCCCGCCCTAGAAAGGTGCAGCAGAGTGTGGCTCCCTACACAGCCCGGCCAGCTCCTGCGCTCTGGGCATGGCTGTGGTCCTGGAACGTTCCCTGTCCTGGCTGGTCCAGGCCCCCCGCCAAGAATCAATGACTTTATCACAGAGGGAAGGGCCAATCTGTGAAGGCCACAAGGCCAGCTTCTGCCTGGAGTCAGGGCAGGTGGCAGGAGCCTCTGGGCAGTACCAAAGGGCAGTCAGGCATCACAGGCCTCCTGAGCCACCGGGAGCCAGTTGCCAGGATGCTGAAGCCCCACCCCATGAGGGCTCCTCTCCCAGGCCACCCCTCCTGTCTCAGGCCGCCTCATTTCTGCCTCCTCTCTCCTCTTGGGATCCTCCCTTGTCTGCTTCTCCAGGGCGGGTGCCTGAGCCCTCATGCCAACTGCCTGACTCCGTTCTGGAAACCCTCGGAGTCACCATGTCAGTGTGCTGGATACAGGCACCGCTGAGGACTGCAGACATCTGGCCCTGTGGTGGACCCCATGATCCAGCTGGCATGACTGGGGCCTCCTTGGGCTGTGAGGAGGTCAGAGGAGGCTTCCCAGGCATGCGCCATGTGGCCTTCTGGGCCAGCCCCTGGGTCCCTGGCAGCCACTGCCACCTGCTCCTCCTGTACTCAGCTCAGCTTTGTCCTCATTTCCCCGCCGGCATCACTGGTCCAGAGCTCCCGTAGAGGGCCTGGCTCAGGGCGGGAATGCTGGGTTCTCCCACCCACCTGGGGCCTGGGGTAGTCACTTGATTAGGGCAGCCCTGAGAAGACCGAGGTGTGATGGGCCATGGCCACTTGGAAACACGGAGAATCAGGCACGTGGGAGGCCCGGGAACCCTGTTCCCTCGACGCAGGAGTGGGAGAACGGAGAACTGGGCCCTGATTTCACAGAAGTTACGCTGCAGCAGGCGGGGCTGTGGCGGTCCAGGTGCTGCCATGGGCAGGTGACTCGAATCCGCTGGGCTCAGCCTTCCCAGCCGTGCCGGCTGCACCCCCACACAGGCCAGGGATGGACGGTTCAACCTCTAGCAGGCGGCTGTTTCTCCCTTTGGAAGAGAGCCCCTGGCCACGCAAGGTATTTCCCTCCTGGGTCAGGAGCATGGCCCTGTGCTGACCCCAGACCTCATGCAAAAGCATTCTGGCCCTGGCTTCTCTCGTTGCTACGTGGGGAGACTTCCCAGCTCAGTAGGGTTACTGAGAGGCTGAGACCAGAGTGCTGGCTTGACTGGTAAGATCTCAGGTTATTCCAGAAGGGGATCAGGCAGTGAGACCAGGTAAGCAGGTGCCCTGTTCACACACATGTATGAGCACCTGTGCACGGGTGCCCTGATCACATACACGTATGAACACATGTGCGTGAGTGTCCTGATCACACACATGTATGAACTCGTGCACAGGCACCATGATCACACATAAGAGCACCTTGCCTGGGTGCCCTGCTCACACATACATATGAACACGTGCACACCCACGTATGAGCACATGGGCACTTGTGCTGTCTCGCAGTGAGCAGGTCGATGCAGTCCTGCCCCAAAATCCCAGCAAGCTGAGAGACCAGAGAAGGAGGCTGATAGGCCTGGTGCAGCGGCTCATGCCTGTAGTCCCAACACTTTGGGAGGCCAAGGTGAGAGGATGGCTTGAGACCAGCCTGGGCAACATAGGAGAACCCCATCTCTGTGACGAATACACATAAAAGCTAGCTGAGTGTGGTGCTGTGCACTGTAGTTCCAGCTTCTTGGGAGGCTGCAGTGGGAGAATGGCTTGAGCCCAGGAGGTAGAGGTTGCAGTGACCTGAGATCACACCACTGTATTCTAGCCTGAGTGGCAGAGTGAGACCCTGTCTCAGCAACAACAAAAAAGACTGACAAATGCAGTTTCTTAGAAAGAAACATGTAGTAGGGACTTCACCTACACACAGAAGCCAAGTCTGTGTCCTGGTGGCCATGAGACGAGGTGCTGGACCCCCGCACTGTCAGCCCGGACCCAGGGCTGACACAGCACCGAGGTGGGCAGCTCAGCAGGGAGGCGCAGGTCATTGATTGCGATGACATCGAGGTTGTGTGACTGAGGGCAAGTGTACGGTGAGTACCTGCTGGTACCCAAGAAGCGACTGATAAACTGGAAGTCTTAGAGGCCTTCCTGGAACGGCTTAATCAGCAGCATGGCAGGTTAGCGTCCAGCGTGGAGCTGATTCAGCCTCCACGTGTGTGTGCGTTCATACAGATGGCACACAGAAGTGTACAGTGTACCTGTGTGTGCACTTGGACATGCAGGTACCTGCACACACAGACATGCACGCGTGTATCTGTGTGTGTGTACCTGTTCCCATAGGGAAACCCATGCCCATGGCTTCATGCACACACACACCTCTGCACATATGCACCGCCATGCCCACGCCCACACCCCTGGGCACCGTCTTGTTAGGTGGCCTGTCCTCTGACATGTCCGCTGTCCCCCAGGTTCCATGCATGTCGCATGCCTACACCCCTGGGCACCATCTTGTTACGAGGCCTGGCTGCCTGTCCTCTGATGCTGTCCGCACCCTTCAGGTTCCACATGTGTGCCATGCCCACACCCTGGGCGCTGTCTCGGTAGGAGGCCAGTCCTCTGAGGCTGTCCGCGCCCCTCAGGTTCCACGTGTGCCATGCCCACACCCTGGGCGCTGTCTCGGTAGGAGGCCTGTCCTCTGAGGCTGTCCACGCCCCTCAGGTTCCACATGTGTGCCATGCCCACACCCTGGGCGCTGTCTCGGTAGGAGGCCTGTCCTCTGAGGCTGTCCGCACCCCTCAGGTTCCACATGTGTGCCATGCCCACACCCTGGGCGCTGTCTCGGTAGGAGGCCAGTCCTCTGAGGCTGTCCACCATCCCGCAGGTTCCATGCGTGTGTGCTCCAGCTCCCATTTCACCAGCAAGTGTGGAAGAACCCCCTGTTTTTCCTGCGCGTGATCTCTGACATGGCCTCCCTCTGCTACTCCATTCTGAAAGCCAAGAATGCAGGTATGCGGTGTCCAGCCTCCGTGGCAGCAGGGCCTGCCTGCTGCTGTTGGCATGTCAGGAGACTGAGTGAATCAGGCTTAGGAACTTCTCACCCCTTTTCACATTGGGAAGCGGTTTAACCACCGGCAGGCCCATCTGCCGTCCTCTCATGGGACGGGTAGAGCACCTGATGGAAGGGATGGGAGCTTCTGTCCTTCCCACTTCACTTTGCCTGGGAAAGTCCTAGGGGGCCTGGCCCCTCCTATTTCCCCTGTGGTGGGTTTTGGCGGGCCTGGCCCCTCCTGTTTGCCCCGTGGTGGGATTTGGGGGGGCCTGGTCTCTCCTGTTTTCCTCGTGGTAGGATTTGGGGGTCCTGGCCCCTCCTGTTTGCCCTGTGGTGAGATTAGGGGAGCCTGGCCTCTCTTGTTTATGCCGTGGTGGGATTTGGGGGGCCTGGCCCCTCTGTTTGCCCCTTGGTGGGATTGGGCTGCCTCCTGTCCGTGGTGCTTAGGGCCCCTGTGCAAACCCAGGCCAAGGGCTTAAGAGGAGGCCAGGCCCAGGCTCCCCGACCCGTCTCAGCAGCAGAGACCAAGCATCACCATCACGGAGCTGCAGGCCCTCCTCTGCCTCCGGACACTTGTCCAGCATCAGGGAGGTTTCTGATCCTTCTGAAATTCAGGCCATGTCGAACCTGCGGTCCTGAGCTTGACAGCTTTTACTTGCTATTATTTCTGTCTTGTGGAAATTTCACTTGGAGAAACTGAAGAAAACATTTCAGCTGTGACTCCTGCGGCACTTGGGCCAGGGCAGCTGGCGATGGAGCCGCCCGCGCCCCCCAGACCGTCAGGTGTGGGCAGCTTTTTGGTGTCTCCCAGGAGGGGAGCTGGGCTGGGCCTGTGGACACCTCGGTCTCTGTTTGCCCTCCAGGGATGTCACTGGGGGCCAAGGGCGCCGCCGGCCCACTGCCCTCCGAGGCCGTGCACTGGCTGTGCCACCGAGCCTTCCTGCTCAAGCTGACTCAACACCGTGTCACCTACACGCCACTCCTGGGGTCGCTCAGGACAGGCAAGTGTGGGTGGAGGCCGGTGCGGGTACCCCCAGGCTCATCCTCGAACGCTGCATGCCGCACGAGCAGCCTCGGATGTGCTGAAGTGCAGGCGCCCCCCGGCCTGACCTCGGGATCCTGGAGCCACGCTGGTGGCCCCGTGTGACTAAATGCAGGTGTCCCCGGGCCTGACCTCGGGGGCCTGGAGCCACGCTGGTGGCCCTGTGTGACTAAATGCAGGTGTCCCCAGGCCCAGAGCCTGGCAGGGTCCACAACTTCCCAAACCCCTGCCTCCCATCTCTGGGGCAATGCCTTCCCACCCTCGGGAGCCTTCTGACCCCTGACCTGTGTCCTCTCACAGCCTCTGCCCTGGCTGCTGTCCTGATGCCCGCATGGGTCCTGGGCTTTCTTACATTCTCTTCTGCCCCACTGCTCTAGTGTCACCCAGCTGCCTGGCAGTCTTCTTGCCCTGGTAGGGGAGTGTCCGTTCCTTCACTGAGGTTCCCACCAGCCAAGGCCACACAGCACCGGGGCCCCCCCTGCCCGGCTGTCTGCACATCCCAGGAGGGCTGGGGGATGTCCCCTCTGGCCTCTCCTGGAACGAAGTCTGACTTTGGCCCTGCAGCCCAGTCACAGCTGAGTCGGAAGCTCCTGGGGACGACCCTGGCTGCCTTGGAGGCTGCAGCCAACCCGGCACTGCCCTCCGACTTCAAGACCATCCTGGACTGATGGCCGCCCACCCACAGCAGTGCCGAGGGAGGGCACCGGGAGGGCACCTGCAGCCCTGTCACGCCAGCCTCTACGTCTGAGGGAGGGAGGGGCGGCCCATACCCAGGCCAGCACCGCTGGGCCAGCCCCTCAGGTCCCTGGGTTGTGCGGTACAAGGGGGGCTGGCCCCAAAGCGCTCCTTCCTGTGTAGGGGGTCCCCTCCCTGGTGCCTCCAGGAGCAGAGCCTGCCCACCGAGACCCTCTCATTATAGGTAGGGGTGGTCCATCCTTCAGCTGCCCATCCTCGGGGAGACAGGCTGGAGAAGCAGGTGGTAGGTGCTGGGCCTGTGCACACAGCCTGAGGACATTCTGGTCCAGGGGCCTTTCTCATGTCCGCAAAACTGGCTCTTGGGAGGCCCTCATCCCTCTGCACCCAGCCAGGCTGCAGCAGCCGGGAGCCTTTGGATCCGGGGTGCTGTCATGGATGAGGCATCCTCCTGCTGACCCACAGCTACCATCACCCAAACCCAATCCAAAGTCCACTCCTGACAGGGCTTTCCCTGAAAGCAAGCGGCCGAGTCAGGCAGTTAAGGCCATGTCCTTGCGTGCCTTGTGCCGCCCCTGTGTCCCCATGCTGGCCCCCGAGTCCTGAGTGTCCGGCACACCCGCTGTCCTCACTCACCTGAGGCTGGCACTTGTCTCCACCCCAGGGCCA
This sequence comes from Alouatta palliata, assembly GCA_004027835.1. Taxonomy (NCBI): domain Eukaryota; kingdom Metazoa; phylum Chordata; class Mammalia; order Primates; family Atelidae; genus Alouatta; species Alouatta palliata. The sequence continues at coordinate 6,832 of PVKV010031241.1, read as the reverse complement.
GTTCCTCCTCTCTGGGGTCCCGGCTTCCGCCCCCACAATCCCTCACCAGGCTTGCTGTTCTCCAGCCCTCACCCTGACCTCTGACCTCCACCCCCACCAACCAGGTGGAGACCCTGAGAAGGACCCTGGGAGCTCTGGGAATTCGGGTGACCAAGGGTATACCCTGCACCTGGACGGGGCTCACTGTGGGTCACACTGGGGGCTGTGGGAGTAAAATACTGAATGCATGATTTTTTTCAGTTTTGAAAAAAGTCTAATGTTTGAATTCTAAAGCGCACTGCATAGACACCACTGTATGCGTTCACAGAAGCGTCTGTGTGAATGGGGTGATGGTCAGTGCAGACCCATGGCCTGGCTGGGCCTGGGAGGGTTCTAATGCTGTGAGGCAGGAGGGGAAGGAGGGTTGCGGAGACAGTGGAGCCCCCACCCTGGAAGAGGGAGCAGTAAGTCCAGGCCCGAAAGGCGGCAGGGATGACGAGGGACCCAGTCGGGGCGGCGGGGATGACGGGGGTCCCAGTTGGGGGGATGATGGAGAAGCCTAGCTGGGCGCCCTCCTCCCCCTCAACCTGCAGCCGTGGCTCTGGACGTGCTTCCCTGGGGCACACCCTCTGGGCCATCAACGTTCAAGGAGGCAGGGGCATGACACCATCCTTTATAAAATCCAAGCTTCCTCCTCCTGAGCCCGCCAACTCGGGTTGAAAGTCACATTCCCCCTCTGGCCGTTCTCTTTGGAGTGGACCAGGTGGCTCTGTCTCTGAAGGGCTAGTAGTGGGACAATGGAGGGTGTGGACCTGAGGTTTCCAGGTGGGGCTGGTGATGAGCCCTTGTCCTCTGCCTGCCAGACTTCTTATCTCCCTGGGCGGGTGCCAGGCACGCAGTGGTGCTGGACACATGTGCGTCGGCAGACAGAAGGAACTGGAAGGATTGTGGAGAACAGGAGGGGCGGTTCAGAGGGATATGATCTTGGGGTGAAGAAAAAGCCTGTCCTCAGAAGTCAGCTTGGGCTACACGAAGGCCCTGTGTAAGCGACTCCGGAGCCTTCCAGCGGGTCCAGGTGGGGCCTTACTGTGTGGCCAGGTCCTTCTGAGTGCACCTTGGACAGGGCTTCTGGTGTGAGCACAGCCCAGACATGCCTGGTGTCGGGGTGGGGGCTCATGGCCGCTGGATATGGCTCGTTTATTGCGGCTGCTTCAGGGAATGTCCGTGACCGTGTCTAATGTGTTTATGGTGGGCCCAAGTCCACAGAACGTGTCGTAAATGCACACTGACGCCTGGAGCCCCTGAATAGGAGCCTGAGGAAGGAGGGGCCCTTGGCAGCCGGCCTGGCAGTGCCTTTGCCCTGCAAATCGGAAGGGAGTGGCCCCAGGCCCTGTGGGCTGCTGACCTCAGTGGGAGGTTGGTTAGAACAAGGTGGGGCCTCCCGGGAGCAGAGGCCGTTGCTCCCCACACCTGGGCTTGAATCGCAGCCGCGGGTCAGGCCGCTGTTTAGCTCTCCATCTTCTAGAAGCTCCACAATCCCATTTCTCCAGGTGCTTGTTGTGGAAGTTTTCCTCAGGATCACATGTGTTTTTGCTAAAGTATTAGACTCTTGGAAAAGGTATTTGCTTTGATATGGCTTAACTCACTAAGCACCCACTTTTTGGCTTGTCTCTTACTATTAGAGATGGATCCACTCTGTCACCCAGGTTGTGGTACAGTGGCACAATCACGGCTCGCTGTAGCCACAAACTCCCAGGCTCAAGTGATCCTCCCACCTCAGCTTCCCAAAATGCTGGGGTTACAGGTGTGAGCCACTGCCCTTGCCTGGCACTTTTGAAAACCACTGTGTGGGCTGGCCGCAGTGGCTCATGCCTGTAATCCTAGCTCTTTTGGAGGCTGAGTTGGGCAGATTGCCTGAGCTCAGGAGTTCAAGACCAGTCTGGGCAACACAGTGAAACCCAGTCTCTACTAAAATACAAAAAATTAGCCAGGCGTAGCAATGTTTGCCTGTAGTCCCAGCTACTCGGGAGGCTGAGGCAGGAGAATTGCAAGAACCTGGGAGGCAGAGGTTACAGTGAGCCAAGATTGCGCCACTGCACTCCAGCCTGGACACAACAGGGCGAGACTCCATCTCAAAAAAAAAAAAAAAAAAACACTGTGTAAGGTCGGGCACGGGGGCTTGATGACACCTGTCATCTCAGTAGTTCGGGAAACAGAGGCAGAAGAGTTGTCTGAAGCCAGGAGTTTGAGACCAGCATGGTTAACATCGGGAGACCCCATCTCTACAAAAAGTTAGCCCAGCGTGGTGTCCAGCAGCTATAGTCCCAGCTGCTCGGCAGACTGAGGTGGGGGATCACTTGAGCCCAGGGGGTTGTGCCTGCACTGAGCTGTGATTGTGCCATTTCACTCCAGCCTGTGCGACAGAGCGAGACCCTGTCTAAAAAAGAGAGAGAGAAAGAAAGAAGCCCACTGTGTAGGCTGTCAAATCTCAGGGGAAAAAGGAAAGAAAAAGCCCAGCTCTTCGGACTTCCTTAGGCCTGAACGTCGTCTAAAGCAGCTTCCTTCCAGGTGCCTTCCACAGACAAGCGTGTATAGAACAAGTGATTCGAAGCAGGAAGGGAGAAGCAGCAGGCAGGGCGGGCGCTGTGGGTGACGCCAGCCAAGCCCCCCGAAAGTTAGTGGTGTTTTCCTGCCCCAGCCCCACACTCCTGCCGGTCCTGCACCTGCCGCTGTTACCCTCCGTGCGGTTGGTGACAGGTGCTCCCCGGGAAGGATGCTGTGGTGCAGGGGGCTTCCCTAACCTTGGCGGGTTTCAGAAGCCCCGGGCACTTCTGAATAACGGCCCCTCCCCAAAGATGTCCAGGCCCTTCTCGTGGGAACTGTGAATGTGCCATCTGCATGGCAGAGGTGGGTGGAGGTTGCAGGTGGAATTACGGCTGCCAGTCATCCAGTCTTAAGGTCATTCTGGATTATCTGGTGGGCCTGATAGGACGACAAGGGTCCCTAGAAGTGGAAGAGGGAGGCAGGGGAGAGTCGGAGATGGCACATGAGAAAGACCACTGACCACTGCCGGCTTTGAGATGGAGTAAGGGGCCTCAGCTAAGGAATGGGGGCGGCCGCTCCAAGCCGGAAAAGCAACCAATCCTCCCCCATCCTGAGGGCACACAGCCCTGCCAACGCCTTGATTTCAGGCCAGTGGGACCCATGTCAGCCTTCTGGCCTCCAGAGCTGTAAGATAATCCGTTTGTGTTAAGCTGCTAAGCTCCAGTGATTTGTTACGGCTGCAAATGTAGCACCAGTGCAGGGAAATGATTACAGGGACGGTTCTCAGAATGAGACTCAGCCCACCCCTGGGCATCCTGTGGGACAGCTCAGGTGGAGCTGCTGCTGAGAGGGAGAGAGGACCGGAGAGAGCGGGGCTTTCTGCCCCTCTGCGTGCTGGCCGCCTGGGTTCATGATGAAATACGCATGCTGGGACAGCGGAGCTCCTGTGCCTGTCCAGCTCCAATGGCCGAGGCTGCTGCTGGGGTCCTAACACTGACGGGCAGGGATGGAGCCTCTTCACCCTGGACCCATGCAAGTGCAGGGTCACCCAGGTTTGTGGAACCTGGTGTTGGGCATTCTGCTGTGGCCTGCAGGAGGGTCGGACACGTCTTCACAGTGCCATCCGGACGCACAGATTCCATCGTCCATTCTCTGTAGCCCTGGAGGGTTAGCATCAGGACGGACCTGGGCCTCACCTTCTCAGCGTCAGGCGGGCATGAAAGAACCAAGCCTTGTGGGATGGGGCTGGCTGGCTTTCTCCTCTGTGACATGGCATGAAGCCCTGGACTTGCCACCTGGAGTTGAGTGTCCCCAGCCCCCAGTGTGGACAGGAGACTCATGCTCCCTGGCCATGGCAGTGGGGTCCTCTGTCCGGTCCCAGGCCCACTCTTGGTGGGAGGGGTTGCTTCCCTTGGAGCGGGGCGGGCACGTCTGGGGCAGCTCCAGTGCAGACTGCACCCGCTGTGACCTCCCGCCTCAACGGCTCCTGCACGTACGTCCTTCACACGTTCTCCCCTGGTTCTTGGTGACCTCAGACTCTCCCCTGTGAATGAGCCCCATCAGGCTTTTGTAAACTGGGCCTGAGCCTCCTTTTCCCATCAAATGCTCCCTGACTCGGTGCCTGGCAAAGCAGCCCTGGGTTCACCCTCTGCCAGGAGCCAGCTCACGGGACAGCCTGCCCTCACGCAGCTGCCACAGTCGCAGGGGCTGTGACCATCTCTAGGGTTGGCTGGCCTCATTTGCAGCTGGCTTTATTTCCAGTTCAACACGGCTGCCCCTGAGAAAGGAAGCGCTCCTATGGGGTGGCAGGGCCTCCATTCCAGGAACTTCTGGTCGGGTGGTAGGAGCATTTTGTTCCTGTCCTGACACTGGTGTCTGAGAGACCGCCTCTCGGATGTTTTTCCCAAGGGTGAGGGACAAGTTGAAGGTGCCATGTGCGGGTGGTGGCCACACAGGGGTAGCCCATCCAGCTCTGCTCTTGCCACCTGACCCTTGTCACCTCACCCAGATAGTGCTCAGGTCCCTCCCCAGGCCATGAGACCTGAGCCCCTGGCCCCGAGCAATGTTGGCAGTGTGATGGGGCAGATGCCCCTCTGCCTCCCTTTGGGGCATCCATCTGTCTACTCACTATCCACCTATGGGCCATCTCTGTCCCTCCTCCTTTCTACCCATTCTTATCCATGGCTGCCTCAAGCACTGGGCAGAGTGGCATTTTCTGGAGGGCTGAGGATCCACTGTGTCCTCTGTCCCAGCCCCCCACCCCTTCCCTTTTCAGCAGCTGGACAAGGACTCCAAAGCTTCAGGGAGGGATTACAGATGCTGCTGCTTCCAGCTCCCCCTGCACAGAGTGCTGCGCAGAGCCCCCCAGTCCCTGTTAGGATGTGCTGCTACACCCAAAAATGTGATCCGGGATGGGAGCAAGGAGCAGTGGCCCCCAGCCTAGTTATTTTCTAAGTATGATAATGATGTAAAATGTGCCCTCGGATAAGTCAGAGTGGCTTGTCAGCACCCCTGCTGCCAGCAGCTGCCTTTTTTTTGTACAGGGTCAACGGCAGGACTTGCAGGCCCTGTGGTGAGTTGGGGTTGGTGTCCTGAGAGCTGCCTCTGGGGACACAACACCTTTTGGCTGCTGCCTCGGGGGACACGCGCCTTTCGGCAGCTCCTCTGGGAACACACGCCTTTCGGCAGCTCCTCGGGGGACATGCGCCTTTTGGCAGCTCTTCGGGGGACACGTTGGTTTCTGAACGCCTGACTCTACCTCCATCTGTGAGCTGGTGACACTGTGGAACACCGCTGTTGCTTTGGCCTCTGGAGGCTTTCCTTTGGGGAGTCACCCCTCCCTCCACTCCATCCTCCAGGCTCTGCAATCTGTCTTCCTTGAAATTTGATGTCACACTCTGGAGGGCGTGGGGCATCTCACCCAAATTATGAAACAAAAGGATTCTGGAATGGTCATGGAGAGGCCCTACTTTAAAAAGCTGAACAGTGCAGGGAGAGTCCTATGGATCCTGTGAACTCCTGGGTCCAGCAGGGCCGGAAGCCCGCCCTGGACTTGGCCAGTTCTGAGAGCTGGTGAAAGCCATTCGGTATGAGTTTGTTTTGTGTTGGTTACAATGGAAGAGGCCGGCTGGTAGGCCCAAGGCAAGGAATTGCGGCAAGATTGTGAGGCTGGGTTGGGGGATGCCAGACTGTCCTCTGCAGCAGCCCTGCCTCACAGTGGAAGGACTCCTTTGTGACACGTTCATCCTCAAGTCCCCCTACCTCGCCATGAGTGTGGGGGCATCAGGAGTGCAGGATGGAGGGATGAAGTGCAGCTGCCCCCTGCTGTGGGCTCAGGGTGCACTTGGGTGGGCAGCTCCCCCCTGCTGTGGGCTCAGGATGCACTTGGGTGGGCATCTCTCCCCTGCTGTGGGCTCAGGGTGCACTTGGGTGCCAGCTCTTCCCTGCTGTGGGCTCAGGAAGCACTTGGGTGGGCAGCTCTCCCCTGCTGTGGGCTCAGGAAGCACTCGGGTGCCAGGTCCCCCCTGCTGTGGGCTCAGGAAGCACTCGGGTGCCAGGTCCCCCCTGCTGTGGGCTCAGGAAGCACTCGGGTGCCAGGTCCCCCCTGCTGTGGGCTCGGGAAGCACTCGGGTGCCAGGTCCCCCCTGCTGTGGGCTCAGGACGCACTTGGGAGGGCAGTTCCCCCCGCGTGGGCTCAGGACGCTCGTGGGTGGGGTGCACTCATTAACGTTAATTGCATGTTTAGCACTCAGTTTCTGCAGGTGGGCAGCGGTGCACGTGCTCTTGCTTATTCTGGACCCGGCTGGTTGGCGGTGGTCAAGCACGGTTGTCGACAAGAATGTGTATAAGGGACGCTTAGAACCGCCGTCGCGCCTTGTTTCTGGGATTTTCAGCACCACGGACAGCGCTACCCGGCCAGGCACTCCTTTGAAAGGCGGGAGCAGGTTCCTTGGATGTTCGCAGGGCCCCTCCCGGCGGCAGGAAGCCAGGACCTGCGGGGCCTCCATCCGTGTGGCGAGTCAGAGGCCCTGTGCCCAGGGCCGGCTCACACCTGGTCCCCTGGCTCCGCGGTGCTGTTGCGGGGGAAGGAGGAGAGGAAAAAGGATGGGGAGAAAAAAGAGGGAGGGTGGAGGAGGGAAGCAGGCCCTGGTAGCCGGGTATTCCGGAGCAGGGAGGGCTGGACGGGGGCTGCACGGGGCATGGATGACTGCCCCCCCTCCCCCGTGAGCAAGTTCCTGCCTGTTGCCCCTCTGCCCCGGGACAGCAGGAGCCTTTTGGTGCCTTCTGTTTTTTTTTTTTTTTTTTTTTT
>PVKV010031240.1:0-21260 GCA_004027835.1 Alouatta palliata | reverse complement strand
GAGGCCGAGGCGGGTGGATCACGAGGTCAAGAGATCGAGACCATCCTGGTCAACATGGTGAAACCCCATCTCTACTAAAAATACAAAAATTAGCTGGGCATGGTGGCACGTGCCTGTAGTCCCAGCTACTCGGGAGGCTGAGGCAGGAGAATTGCTTGAACCCAGGAGGCAGAGGTTGCGGTGAGCCGAGATCGCGCCACTGCACTCCAGCCTGGGTAACAAGAGCGAAACTCCGCCTCAAAAAATAATAATAATAATAAGTATTCCAGAAAAAAACAAGCAAAGAGGTCAGAATGATTTCACTGCTGAATTCTGGCAAGCATTTTTGGAGGAAATGAAACCAATTCTCTACAAGCTCTTCCAGAAAATAGAAGCAGAGGAAACACACTAAATTCCATGTTATAAGGCCAACATTGCCCTAATACCAAAACTAGGCAGACATTACAGACGTATCTCCACCATGTGAGGACATAAGGAGAAGACTGCTATCTGCAAACCAGGTAGCAGGCCCTTACCAGAGGCCTCATCCGCTTGATATTGGACTCTACACCTTTGAGTAGACTCTACACCTTTGAGAAATAAATGTTTGTTGTCTAAGGCACACAGTTGATGGCAATCTGGTATAGCAGTCCAAAGTGACTAAGACAGGTAGACTCTCTACCACACCTCAGGTTTTGAAGTCTACAGGAATCAGGCCACTAGTCTCATACATAGGCATTAAGTCTCAGGATAAAGAAGTGATAACCCACAGGTCACATTTGGCAGGCTTCCAAATCAACCCACTTAGAGAAGTCTTCTTTTTTTTTTTGAAATGGAGTCTTGCTCTGTCGCCCAGGCTGGAGTGCAATGGCGCAATCTCCGCTAACTGCAACCTCTGCCTCTCAGGTTCAAGTGATTCTCCTGCCTCAGCCTCCAGAGTAGCTGGGATTATAGGCGCCTGCCACCATGACTGACTAATTTTTGTATTTTTTAGTAGAGATAGGGTTTCACCATGTTGGTCAGGCTGGTCTCGAACTCCTGACCACATGGATCCACCTACCTTGCCCTCCCAAAGTGCTAGGATTACAGGCATGAGCCACCGTGCCCACCGAGAAGTCTTCCAATTCATGGTTTACATCCTGTCTGTGAGTAAACGATCTTATCATGAGTCCCTCAAATCTTACTGTGAGTTCTTCAAACTGTTGATATGATTAACATCTGACCTACTAACATCAAAAAAGACACTGATTTATTTCTGAATGATGTTTTGCTGATTGTCTTCCACTTAGAACATTTTAGCCTGTCAGCTGTCACCTACAGGTAATGATTATAACGTCTATATTGTACCCTTCAAGGAAAAGGACAATTCTGGTATGAGTAGTCCCCCCAGCTTCTCCTAAACTTTCTTATAAAGTTATCCATCTTGTAACCGATTTTGGAACATATCTAAATTTGTTGGTGTGTCTTCCCAAGTTGATCCTTGAATTTGGCTTATAATAAAACTTTATCAAATTATATCTGCCTCAATGGCCTTATTTTTGATAAACAAAAGTATCCCACGAAAGGCACAATGTAACCATCCATAACCAAATCCCTGGAGATACACCAGATCAGAGATAAAGTTTATAGTCAGTTTCAAGAGACAGACCTAAAGATTAAATTAGAAGAACATACACCACCTATGAAAAACAAAAGTAGCTTACTTTTGGAAATTACAGAAAAATGTTTTTTCTTATTTAAGAAAAAAAGTATCTTCCAAAGGAGAATTCTGGCAAATTTAACTCTAATTATATTAAGAAGAAGCAGGCATAGTGACTCATGTCTATAACCCCAGTACTGTGGAAGGCCAAGGCAAGAGGATCTCTTGAGGCCAGGAATTTGAGATCAGCTGGGCAACATGACAGACCCTCTCTCTACACAAAATTTAAAAATTAGCCAAGTGTGGTGCCACATGCCTATGGTCCCAGCTACTTGGGAGCCCAGGAGTTGGAGGCTGCAGTGTGCAGTGATTGTGCACCTGTAATCCAGCCTGGGTGACACAACCAGACGTTATCTAAAAAAAAATTAAAAATTTAGGAAAAGTTCATTTAAATAGAATACACTTAAAAGATAAACCACTATCCAAAAGGAAATATTACCAATCCCTCCATGTTAAAAAAGGATTCATGTATAAAGTATGCCTAAAACAAAAAGAGGGAAACAAAGCAAACATTTGCATTTACTATGCAAATGAATTAAATGACTGAGAATTATTTCACAGAAGATGAAAGTCCACAAAGGAAATATGCTCAAGATGAATGCAAATCCAGTAAAAACACAATATGTAATCACATGGAGATAATTAAAAGATAAAAGTTAAAAGGTATAAACAAACATGCATACATGGTCAGACAGTTTTTTTTTTTTTTTTTTTTTTGAGACAGAGTCTCGCTCTTGTTGCCCAGGCTGGAGTACAATGGCATGATCTTGGCTCGTTGCAACCTCTGCCTCCCCAGTTCAAGCAATTCTCCTACCTCAGCCTCCAGAGTAGCTGGGATTACAGGTGCCTGCCACCACGCCCAGATAATTTTTAGTAGAGACAGGGTTTCACCATGTTGGCCAGGCTGGTCTTGAACTCCTGAGGTCAGGTGATCCACCAACCTCAGCTTCCCAAAGCACTGGGATTACAGGCATGAGCCACAGCACCTGGCCTGGTCAGGCAGTTAATCCATACATGTTATTATGATTTTCTAGTAAACTGAAGTTTGTCTATAATCTGTTGGTCTATAATGTTCCCCCCATGTGTTAAAAAATTCATCAACTGTTAGCATGTAGACACAAAACAAAAAAAGCATTGTCAACAAGATCAAAAAAATGAATTTAAAAGTCAAGTCCTATGAGCACTGCAATGTGTGAGTAAACTGCATGACTCATAGTCTCAGATATCAGCATTCGTCAAACAGACTGAGGCAAATAAACAAAACAAAAACCTTTTCAGCATAATTTTTGTGTTTCCCCCACTGTTCATCCTTTCTTGATGTCTTTGAATCAAATCAATATTCCCTAGTGTTCCAATATAGTTACTAATTATATTTAGATTTCAGTTATGTCTTTTTGCATTATATGTTAACAGGTTGCTCTGATGAACTAGTTCTCATACTTTATATGCATGAGAATAATCTGAAAGGCTTGTTAAAAAACAGATTGTAGGGGGTGGTTGGAGTGGCTTACATCTGTAATTCCAGCACTTTGGGAGGCCGAGGCAGGTGGATCACCTGAGGTCAGGAGTTCAAGATCAGCCTGGCCAACATGGTGTATTTTTAGTCTCTACTAAAATACAAAATAAAAATATAAAAATTAGCCAGGTGTGGTGGCGGGTACCTGCAGTCCCAGCCACTCAGGAGGCTGAGTTATGAGAATTGCTTGAACCTGGGAGGTGGAGGTTACAGTGAGCCAAGAACACACCACTGTACTCCAGCCTGGGCAGCAGAGTGAGACTCTATCTCAAAAAAAAAAAAAAAAAAAAAAAAAAAAAAAAAAAAAAAAAAAAAAAAAAAAAAAAAAAAAAAAAAAAAAAAAAAAAAAAAAAAAAAAAAAAAAAAAAAAAAAAAAAAAAAAAAAAAAAAAAAAAAATCCAGGTGAAGTCTCCTACAAAAATAAAAAATAAAATAAAATAAAAACAAGATCACTGGGCCCTGTTCCAAGAATTACTAATTCAGTAGTTTAGGACAGCACCCTAAAACATACATTCCATATATATATAATATATAATATAAATTACAATATACATATATTACATATATAAATTACACATATATATGTAATTTATATATATACATATATATATATACAAACACACACACGGGGTACAAGTGCAATTTTACTACACTGATATACATCTTGTAAAGTCAGACCTTTCAGTGTATCCATCCCTTGAGCAACCCACATTATCCACCAAATAACCTCCTTCATCCCCATGAGTCTCCACATATATACACATTCTTGAACTCCCACTTATAAATGACAACATGCAGTATTTGTCTTTCAGTGTCTGAGTTGTTTCACTTAAGATTATGGCCTCCCATTCCATCTACATTGTTGCAAAAGACACAATTTCATCCTTTTTAATGTCTGAATAATATTCCATTGTGTGAATATACCACATTTTCATTATTCAATCTTCTGTTGATAGACACTTAGGCTGATTTTGCATATCTGCTATTGTGAATAGTCTGCAATAAACACATGAGTGCAGAAAACTTTTTGATATGATTTCCACTCTGCTGGGTAGATACCCTGTAGTAGGATTGCCTTTTCAACATTATATGGATGGTATATTAACGGTAGTATTAACTAACTGGAAACTGAAGAGGTAAAACTATGCTTCTGGATGAATACATGCTGAACCTATAATGAGTAACAATGATGAATTCAGATTTGTAGTTCTGACCCATGGTGTCTTTTCTCTAACATTACTTCTGACAACAAATATGTAGCATTTGCTGAACATGAGCCAATTCTCCAACAAAAACTGGTGTTCAATAATTCAGTGCTGACACCACCTAACATTTGCACAGACCTCACAAATTGAGGGTTCAGTTCTATAACAGGAACCCCACTGCAGATGCCAAATGCAAGCCCTAGGGGCCACCCTTTTAACCAAATGTGTATAAAACCAACAACTCTATTGTGAGATTTAATAATTTGCTACAGGTTGAAGAACTCAGTTAAACAAGTTGCTTAAGGTTATCAGTTTGTTATAAAGGATATGTGGAGAATAACTAAATGGAAGAGATGTATGTCAGCCCTCAAGACATTTTAATTTGTGCAATTTCTATTCAACTCACTGAATACAAAACCAACCAGCTGATAATGTTCAATTTTACACAAGCCCTGTAATAAGCATGTTTTAAGAGGCTGGGCACAGTGGCTTACTCATTATATCCCAGAACTTTGGGAGACCGAGGTAGGCAGATCACAAGATCAGAAGTTCAAGACCAGCCTGGCAACATGATGAAACCCCGTATTTACTAAAAATACAAAAATTAGCCAAGCATGCCTGCATGTGCCTGTAATCCCAGCTACTCAAGACTCTAAGGCAGGAGAATCGCTTAAACATGGGAGGCGGAGGTTGCAGGGAGGCAGAGGTTGCAGTGGGCCAAGATCGCGCCATTGTACTCCAGCCTGGGCGACACAGTGAGACTCCGTGACTCTGTCTCAAAAAAAAAAAAAAGAAAGATTTAAGAAATCACCTCAAACTGCCTGCCCCCCACTATCTTTCTGTTCTGGACAAGTGACCCAGTGCAAAGAATATCCTTCGCTGACATCAATCCTGGCTCCCATCATTTTTTTTTTTTGAGACAGAGCTTCACTCTTGTTGCCCAGGCTGGAGTGCAATGGCACGATCTCAGCTCACAGCAACCTCCACCTCCCAGGCTCAAGTGCTTCTCTTGTCTCAGCCTCCCAAGTAGCTGGGATTACAGGCGTCCGCCACCACATCAGGCTTTTTGTATTTTTAGTAGAGACGGGGTTTCACTGTGTTAGCCAGGATGGTCTTGATCTCCTAACCTTGTGATCCGCCCACCTTGTCCTCCCAAAGTGCTAGGATTACAGGTGTGAGCCACCTCGCTCACCTGGGTTTTCCGGTTTTTAGATATAGTTTTCTAGCTTCATAGTCGGAGAAAGTCCAGAAGGCAGAAATCATTTGTCCCCTGAATAACACTATCTAATTTGCTGATAAGCCATGTTTCACCAAGGAATGGAAACTAGCCTTGGAGAAGAAAAGGTCAATGTCCCAGGGGTTAGCTTTTTACAAGAATGATACACCAGAAGATTCCTCCCACCTCAGGGCATCCACCTGGTCCTTTGGGAGGCCCCACCCCAACACCTTAGGCTGTCCTCTGCGAAGAGTAACCCAAGGATCGATATTCACTAGGCCCTCCATGAGACTGGCAGCTGCCAGCATCTTAGGGTAGCCCCAGAAAATTCTGTAACACAGGGCCTGGAAAAGATAGAGTGGGCTGAGGTCACATCACCCTGTAAAGGACATTCTGATAAGGCATCTGTGCCTAGGGGAGATAAAAGAGGCACAAAGGTTTGGGTTTTTTTTTTTTTTTTTTTTTTACAGCAGAGTGTCAGGTGGTTATTCTCTTCTTCCTCACATGTGAAATGTTAAGGAAAACAAAATAAATCATTTTGAAAAGAGCCATTCGTTGCTATCTGAAAACAAACGACAAAATACTGTGTCTATCTGAAATATCATCTTGGGGACAAAGGGTTCATAATGTTACTGTGAACTGAGGAGTGAAGTAAGCATATGGAAGGATCTGGAAACCAAAAGATTTACTGTCAGCCCTAAGAGGAGTTAAGATGAAGAGACAGGGTGGTAGATTTGAGACCCTGATTGTAAGACTAATGATCACCCTTGGAAAGAAAGAAGGGACTGAGGACCACAGAGACCACAGCTCCTGCCACACACAAACCCCACACACGAGTCTGGATTCTGCCTGGTGACCCTCCTGTCGTCACCGTGCAGCGTCCTCACCGGGTTCACAGGAACTGCGAGCCAGGCTGGAGGCGAGACTGCAGTTGGTATTAACCAGGTGCCCTCAGCCTCCCTGCCTCACGGGCCGCCTCCCTGAGTCAGGTCACAGCAGACGCCGACCCCCGGCTTCCCCACTGTGCCTGGGGATAAGATCTCTGAGAGCTGCTCAAGAGTCGCCTGAGTTCTTTCTCAAATCGTGAATTCCAGCGGAAAGGCTGGCGCCAAGCAGGCTGAAGATCCCACGAACGAGCCCACTCAGCAGGAGAATGCAGTTCTTCACCTCCGACCCCAGGATTCACCCCTCACTTCTCCACCAACCAGCGACCCCACGCCCCAGCCACCCCCATCCAGACCCCTAAACACCCCACCCCCAAACCTCTCAGGGAGGCGGATCTAGGATGTCCTCTCCTATTAAACTGTTTCTGGGCAGCCCTAGGCGTCTGGCTGCAGTGACTCGGGCCGCGAACCTGTGCCGGTTCCGCCGCGCAATCTGGGGAGACGCGGGGCTGCGGGCGCGGAGCTGCCCAGAGAGGGGGCCGGGGCCCGGGCCGCAGTCACCGCTCAGGGACCGGACAGGACTGCCGGTCCAGCCGTACCCTGTGGCTAAAGGGTCCGAGAACCAAGGTGCGCAGGGGAACTCAGGATCCAGACCCCAAAGACGCTGCGGGGAGGCCCGGGTCCCGCCATAGCCGGTTCCGACTGGTTCCGACCAGCCATTCGCCCTGCCTCAGGACACCGGGCCCCGCACACTCACCATTTCTCGGCTTTGCGGTGTCCCGGGTCCTCCCAACTCCTCCCGCTGCCAGGGTAGGTCCCAGTGCGACAGAAGCCACCACAGATCCCCCAGGGCGTCTCTCAGCGACAGAAGCCGGAACAGAGGTCACCAGGGTGAAGAGGCCACTGGCTGCTGGAACATCACAATATCCACCCGGCAGCGCACCTGATTGACAGGTCTCAGGAACCCGCCCGCGACTCTGATTGGATAATGCTCCAGGTCCCGCCTCCTGGGCACTGACTGACAGAATAAGCGATCTCACAGGGCTGAGTGCAGCCGGATGAACAGGTTCCAGACCCCGCCCCTGGCAGGGCGGGCTTCCTCCCTGGACAGTGACCCGACCAGTCCCGGGGAACGCTTGCCTTAAAGCGGAATTTCCTAACTGTAGTCACAATTGTGTGCAAGGAATCCTAGACTCACTGTCCAGTGGAGCCACCCCCTGGCCTCAAAGCAGGAGGGCAGCCGAGGCCACACTGCAGCTGGGGAAGGGTGGGGGGAGGGAGACTGATGTCCTTCGGGGATCAGGAATTTGGGATGAGGCGGTCGCCTGCAAGACCAAGCCTTTCTTCCACTATAAGCGCTGGACGGGTTCTTCTTGCGCGCTACACAAATAAAGACCACGGCCTTCCAGTTTGAAAAAAAAAAAAAAAAAGAGTTTAATAAAACACTAGGCCTGCTACGATACGTGGGAGACGGAGTTACTACTCAAATCATTCTCACCCAAGCTCCGTAGGTAGAGGTTTTTCAAAAGCAGTTTGGAGGAAAGGGTGGGGGTGGCCAGGCTTGCTACTGACTGGTTGGAGTGGGAATGAAATCATAGAGGGTGGAATCTGTCCTCCTGGCCAGGCGCGGTGGCTCACCCCTGTAATCCCAGTACTTCGGTAGGCCGAGGCAGGAGGATCACTTGAGGCCAGTAGTTCAAGACCAGCCTGGGCATAGAGTGAAACGCCGTCTTTATATTATATTTAAAAAATAAAAAAGAAGAAAAAGAAAAAAAAAAATTTGTCCTACTATGCTGAATCACCTCCGGGTGGGGCCACAGGAGCGGAGTTGGCAGGTGCAGGTGCTGTCAGATGTGCAAAAGAGCCTGAAAATGTATTTCAAAAGGCCAATCTAAGATAGTGGTGTTTTCTGCAGAAACGGCTGGCAATCTATGTCTATCTACACTTTAGCAGAATTCCGATTCCTTTCATCCCTCAGCCTGATGGCCATTCTTCGTTTTTCAAAGGCAGTGGAGTTTTGGGAAAGGCTTATAATCATTCAGCCTATTTTCCAAAGTTAGCTGGGCCTAAAAGCCCAGGATTAAGGGAAAGATATGCTGGGGGACTGGGTAGAGGGGAGGTGTTAGCTCAGATCTCTTTCACTGTCATAATTTTCTCACTGATATAATTTTTGCAGATGGTTTCAACACCTTATTTTTCAATCTACTCATTTTCATCCCAGAAAATAAAAGCACATCAACAACGAAAAAAAAAAATTGTTAAATGTGTGAAAAAAACTAGAATTATAGGCCAGGTGCAGTGGCTCATGCCTGTAATCCCAGCATTTTGGGAGGCTGAGGCAGGTGGAATACCTGAGGCCCGGAGTTTTGAGACCAGCCTGGCCAACATGGTGAAACCCCATCTCTACTAAAACTTAAAAAATTAGCAGATGCCACTGTACTTCAGTTGGGCAACATGAGCGAAACTCCTTCTCAAAAAAACAAACAAACAAAAAAAACCCTGGAATTACAGGGCAGCTTTTTTTTTGGTTTTTGGTTTATTTTTGAGACAGAGTCTCGCTCTGTCACCCAGGTTGAATTGTGGTGGTGCAATCTCAGCTTACTGCAACCTGCACCTCCCAGGTTCAAGCAGTTCTCCTGCCTCAGCCTCCCAAGTAGCTGGGACTACAGACGCACATTACCATGCCCAACTAATTTTTGTAGTTTTAGTAGAGATGGGGTTTCACCATCTTGGCCAGGCTGGTCTCAATCTCTTGACCTCATGATCTGCCCACCTTAGCCTCCCAAAGTGCTGGGATTACAGATGTGAGCCACCTCACCTGGCCAGGAAACTCTTAAACTTGTCTGCAGATAGATGCTGCACATGGAATTAGTCCTAGTCCTTGGAAAGTTATGTGATTTTAATTCAATAGTGTATGTTATTGTGAACACAGTATATGTTTCTTCTCTAAGCAGGAAACTGAATCCATTAACAATGTTTATAGTTTTTAGGTTTTTTTTTTAGCCAGGGTCTCATTCTGTCACCTAGGCTAGAGTGCAGTGGTGCAATCTTGGCTCACTGCAGCGTCAACTTCCCAGGCTCAAGCAATCCTCCCACCTCAGCCTCCTGACTAGCTAGGACTATAGGAACATGCTAACATGGCCTGGCTATTTTTTATAGAGATGAGGTTTAGCCATGTTGCCCAGGTTGGTCTTGAACTACTGGGCTCAAGCAACCCATCCACCTCAGCCTCTCAAAGTGCTGGGATTACAGGCATGAGCCACCACATGTGGCCAACAGTGTTAATAGTTTTCCAGTTGTTTTTAGTTTCCCAGACAATTAATGCTATCATGGTCAAACATGGTATTTGCTTCCTCCATCCCTTTCAACATATTGATCATTGCTTTTTTTGACATTAAGTAATAGAGACTACTGTAATAAGTGATTGGAGTGAAACAGACATATTTGCTTTTGTTAGGTTCTGTTCCCTCTTTCATTGGGAAGCCTCTCACCCAGCTCCTCATCATGCTCTGCTCCAAAACACACCTTAACCAGAATCTACCAATGTTCACATTCAAAATGAAAGACAAAACAAATACTTTCCTAGGCTTAAAAATATGAACATTGAGAGAATTTTTCCTGGACACTAGCCCTACAAGACCAAAGTGGCCAGGTGCGGTGGCTCACATCTGTAATCTCAGCACTTTGGGAGGCTGAGGCTGGTGGATCACCAGAGGTCAGGAGTTTGAGACCAGCCTGACCAACATGGCAAAATCCTATCTCTACAAAAAAAAAAAAAATACAAAAATTAGCTGGGTGTGGTGGCACATGCCTGTAGTCTCAGCTACTTGAGAAGCTGAGGCAGGAGAATCACTTGAACCCAGGAGGCAGAGATTGTAGTGAGCCCAGATTGAGCCACTGCACTCCAGCCTGGGGCAACAGGGCAAGATTCCATCTCAAAAAAAAAGACCAAAATTCTTGAGTCTCTCAACATCCACGGGAAAAAACAGAGGTTACCATGCCAGACTATATAAGTGGAAACAACAAACTGAGTATGTGTTTCTTCACCTTATTCCTCGTTATGGATTTACAGGGCAACTGTGTAAAATAGTAAGTAGCGATGGATTGTTAGACCTGCAACATAGAAAAATATAACATACATGTATTATATTTATAAATAAAGCATAAAAACTGAACTAAATGACTACCAATGGCAAAGTAATAATTATAAGAATATACTGTAGAATGTGGAACACTGAGTTGTTACATATGCCCCAAAGTACCCCAGAAAGGCAAGAATACAATAGAGCTACAGAGGATAAACGTGTGTACATCATTGGAATTTATATATTACTGGAGAACTGAGTCTGATTTTGATATACTAACATTTACATGACAAACACTAACCACTACAAAATCTTAGATCAAATGTAATGAAAAATAAATCACCCCGCATTGCAAAGTTATATTGGGTGAAAGCAGAATTTACTGTGCTTCTCTAATTAAAAAGTGACTCGTCCGGGGCACAGTGGCTCATGCCTATAATCCCAGTACTTTGGGAGGCCAAGGCAGGTGAATCACCTGAGGTCAGGAGTTCGAGACCAGCCTGAACAACATGGAGAATGTGTTTCTTCACCTTATTTCTCATTATGGATTTACAAGATGGTCTCAATCTCTTGACCCCCATCTCTACTAAAAATACAAAAAATTAGCCGGGCATGGTGGCACATGCCTGTAATCCCAGCTACTCGGGAGGCTGAGGCAGGAGAATCTCTTGAACCTAGAAGGTGGCAGTTGTGGTGAGCCGAGATCACACCATTGCACTCCAGTCTGGGCAACAAGAGTGAAACTCCATCTTAAAAAAAACAAAAAAAAAATTGACCCTACATTCATTCCATAACATTATGGGGAGAAGATTTCTCTCATTCATCTAACATGGAAACTTCCATGTTATATCACATATTTTGACTTCAACCTTGACTCTACTACTAAGATCAGGAAATTCTGTCTTGTGCGTGTCATGATCTCTTTCTATCCGTTTCTTCAACCTCTAACATAGGTACAGAATTACAGGTTAATCATCTCTTATTTTGCATTGTATTTTCTCAATTTTCTCTAGTTAGGAAGATCTTTTCCACTTTATTTATTTATTTATTTTTTTGAGACGGAGTTTCGCTCTTGTTACCCAGGCTGGAGTGCAATGGCGCGATCTCGGCTCACCGCAACCACCGCCTCCTGGGTTCAAGCAATTCTCCTGCCTCAGCCTCCCGAGTAGCTGGGACTACAGGCACGTGCCACCATGCCCGGCTAATTTTTGTATTTTTAGTAGAGACGGGGTTTCACCATGTTGACCAGGATGGTCTCGATCTCTTGACCTCGTGATCCACCCGCCTCGGCCTCCCAAAGTGCTGGGATTACAGGCGCAAGCCACCACGCCCGGCCTCCACTTTATTATTTTTAGTTTGTGCTACTTAACTTTTTCTCATATTTTGGAAGATTTAGTCAGAAACAAAACTTTTTAGTGGCTCAGTTATGTGTTGGTTTTGTTTTTCTGTTTCGTTGTTTTGAAACAGGGTCTCACTCTGTCACCCAGGCTGGAGTGCAGTGAAACAATCTCAGCTCACAGCAGCCTCCACCCCACAGGCTCAAGTGATTCTCATGCCTTGGCCTCCTGATTAGCTGGGACTATAGGCAAGCGTCTGGCTATTTTTTTTTTTTGAAACAGGAGTCTCGCTTTGTCGCCCAGACTGGAGTGCAGTGGCACGATCTCAGCTCACTGCAACCTCCATTTCCCGGGTCAAGCAATTCTTGTGCCTTAGCCTCCCGAGTAGCTGGGACTACAGGTGTGTGCCACCACATCCAGCTAATTTTTGTATTTTTAGTAGAGATGGGGTTTCACCATGTTGGCCAGCATGGTCTCAGTCTCTTGACCTTGTGATCTGCCCACCTCACCCTCTCAAAGTGCTGGGATTATAGGTGCAAGCCATAGTGCCTGGCCTTTTTTTTTTTTTGGTAGAGACAGAGTTTCACCATGTTGCTCAGGCTGGTTCTGAACTCCTGAACCCAAGCGATGCACCCGGCTTGGCCTCCCAAAGTGTTGAGATTATAGCCGTGAGCCACCAAGCCCGGCCTCAATTATGTTTATGAATGTTGTGAAGAGGAAATTAACATTAATTTCTCCTTCAAATAAACAGGAAGATGTTAGCACACCACATGGGTCCAAAGTGAATATGGTTCAGATTGGGAGCAAAGCTGTGTAGCAGTAGCTGACCTAAGCCTGGGATCAAATCTGAAGGTTGCCTGAGAGAAAAAGGGATGGCATAGGAACAGATCTTCCATGCACACAGGAAAATGAACAAACTTAGTGCTGCAGACAAGGAGGACTGTGACCCAGGGCTGCTTGGTAAGTTGATGGTCCAAGGGAGTCTTTGCACTGCTGTGGCTTTTCCCCCTATTTTTTCATGGTGCAAAGATTCACATAAAATAACATTTACCATCTTAACCCCATTCATAAGGACCCCTCCCTTCATGGTCTCTTCTCATCTTAAGTATCACCCAGAGATTTCATCTCCTCATTCCATACATTAGGAAGTAAGGTTTCAACATACGATTTCAGGGAACAAAAAAGCTCAATAATATTGTGTTGTATCTCCTCTTGGCCCTGTTGAAACTTACATCCTCACATGCAAAACACATTCATTCTATCCCAAGAGCACCAAAAGTCTTCATTCTTTCTAGAATTAACTCTGAAGTGTAAAATCAAAGTCTCATCTATCACCTGAACTAGATATTGGTGAGAGTCAAGGTAATGTTCATCCTGCAGAAACATTCTTTTCCAGCTGTGAAACCTTACAGAAAAAAAAAAACCAGCTGTGTGCTTCTAAAATGTAAGGATTGGACAGTGGTAAGAGAAACACTCCTATTCTCATGGAGAGCAATAAGAGAAGAGGAAGAGTGACAGTTCCCAAGCAAGTCCAAAACCCAGAAGGAAAACTTCATGAGTTGCCTTTTTTTTTTTTTCTTTAGATGGAGTTTTGCTCATCACCCAGGTTGGAGTACAATGGCGCAATACCGGCTCACCGCAACCTCCTCCTCCTCCTGGGTTCAAGTGATTCTCCTGCCTCAGCCTCTTGAGTAGCTGGGATTACAGGCATGCGCCATCATACCTGGCTAATTTTGTATTTTCAGTAGAGATGCAGTTTCTCCATGTTGGTCAGGCTGGTCTTGAACTCCCAACCTCAAGTAATCTGCCTGCCTTGGCCTCCCAAAGTGCTGGGATTACAGGCCTGAGCCACCGCGCCAGGCCAGTACCTTTTTTTTTCTGAGAAGGAGTCTTACTCTGTCACCCAGGCTGGAGTGCAGTGGCACAATCTCAGCTCACTGCAACCTCCACCTCCCAGGTTCAAGCAATTCTCCTGCCTCAACCTCTCAAGTAGCTGGGATTAGAGGCGCATACTACCACACCAGGCTAATTTTTGTATTTTTAGTAGAGATGGGGTTTCAACATGTTGGCCAGGCTGGTCTCAAACTCCTGACCTGGTGATCCGTCCGCCACAGCCTCCCAAAGTGCTGAGATTATAGGCGTGAGCCACTGCGACTTGACAGAGCCTCCCAAAGTGCTGAGATTATAGGCGTGAGCCACTGCGACTTGACAGATGTACCTTTTTAACATGACCATGCAAAGTGTAGGCTTCATGCCCTGTTTAAACATGAATGAACTGAATGCTATGCAAGACAACTCAACCCGGCTGAGTTTTTTGTGTTTCTTTTTCCTCTTTATTTTTAATTAATTAATTTATTTTTTGAAACAGGATCTAGCTAGAGTACAGTAGCAGGATGATGGTTCATGTAACCTTGACCCCTGAACTCAAGTGATTTACCCACTTCAGCCTCATGAGTAGCTGGAACTATAGGTGTGCACCAACACACTTGGCTAATTTTTTAAATTGAGACAGAGTAAGGCCATGTTGCCAAGGCTGGTCTTGAACCCTTGGCCTGAAGCCATCGTCCCACCTTGGCCTCCCAAAGTGCTGGGATCATAGACATATGCCACACAACCAAGCCTACCAGCTGTTTTCAAGACAATAATATTCATATGTCAATTCTATTTTTTTTTTGAGATGGAGTCTCGCTCTGGTGTCCAGACTGGAGTGCAGTGGTGCGATCTCAGCTCACTGCAACCTCCGCCACCTTGGTTTATGCAATTCTCTTGCCTCGGCCTCCCAAGCAGCCGGGGTTACAGGTGCACACCACCATGCCCAGCTAACTTTTGTATTTTTGTAAATACAGGGTTTCGCTATGTTGGTCAGGCTGCTCTCAAACTCCTGACCTAAAGTAATCTGCCTGCCTCGGCCTCCCAAAGTGTTGGGATTACAGGCATGAGTCACCACGCTCAGTTTCATATGTAAATTCTTAGACTATGTTTTATGAGAAAATTATTTAAGAATAAATAAATTTGGGCCAGTGTGGTGACTCTGTAATCCCAACATCTGGAGAGGCCAAGGCAGGCAGATTGCTTGAGCCCAGGAATTCAAGGCCAGCCTGGGAAACATGGCAAAACCCTGTCTCTACAAAAAATGCAAAAATTAACCAGGTGTGGCGGCGTGGATCTGTAGTCCCAGCTACTCAGGAGGCTCTGGTGGGAGGATTGCTTAAACCTAGGAGGTCAAGGCTGCAGTGAGCCAAGCTCATGCCACTGCACTCCAGCCTGGGCAACAGAGCAAGGCCCTGTCTCAAAAAAAAATTTTTTTTAATTAAAAAATAAATTTAAGCTGGGCTTGTTCATTTTGTTTGTTTTATTCCCATTCTGAGACTCACTTCAAAAACATAACTTTCTCCTGTCAGTACAAATTACCTTAGATTTCTCCTGGGATTTTTGTACTGATCTTCAATATTCTAAGAAGATGGAAGAAACTCGAGTTACGCAGTTCAGCCCTTGTCACGTAATGCTTTGTGCCATCTAAGAACTCTGCAGAGTCCCCACCAGCAAGAAGGTTCTCACCAGATGCCCACTCTTAACCTTGGACTTCCCAGCCTCCAGAAAAGTAAAAAACAAATATTGTTCCTTATAAATTATCCAAGTTCAGATATTCTTAAGCAACAAAAAACAGACTAAGCCAGCCACCAAAAAACACTATAGGCACTAGTCTCTGATGAGAGGCCCTAGCAGATAAAATTTCACGTGATTTTTGCAACTCATTAGTTGGAGGATTCAGCAACACCTCTGGGATTATACTAATAGAAAATCTGGAAGCTAGTAACTGGTTTCCTTTAGATCAGATGTAGTTAAGCATGACAAAAGAATAATAAAAGATATTTCACCATCCCAATGGAAAATTTTTGAACATTTATTGGGTAATGTCAAAAGAGAAGGAAAGAAGGACAATGAATGTATTCTTAGAAGAGAACTCAATGCTATCTCTCATGAATATTTATAATATTCCCTAAATAACTAAAACAGATATTTTAGGAGTCAACTAAAATTACATTACTAGTCAGGCACCATGGCTCATGCCTGTAATCACAGCACTTTGAGAGGCCAGGGCAGATGGACCATTTCTGCCCAGAAGTTTGCGACCAGTCTGGGCAACATGGCAAAACCCTGTCTCTACAAAAAATACAAAAAAAAATTAGCTGGACATGGTGGTGTGCAAGTAGTCCCAGCTAATGGGGAGGCTGAGGTGGGAGGATCACCTGAGCTCAAGAGGTGAAGACTGTAGTGAACCATTATTCAGCCACTGCATTCCAGCATGGGTGACACAGTGAGACTCTGTCTTAAAATAAATAAACAAATGGATAAAATTACATTACCAAATCTAATAGAAGTCACAAATGTCTACAAATGCTAAAAACCTTCTCACCAACAAAGTGACAGCTTTACAAAAACAGATAAAGGATTTTGAAACTATAATATGCAGCACCCCATACTAGTAACAAAGAGAGAAATAAAAAGTGAAAAATGGTAGGAAAGCCTTGTGGAGTTTTTATTTGTCCTTGGCTCAATCACTCTCTACCTCCACGCCAGTCTTAAAGACAGCAGCCTGAGATCCCAGTGTGGAACCCTAGTCACTAATTCTAGAGAAAGCAGATCAGACGTTATTCACAAATTATTGCCTTTGTATTTTCCAATCATTCTGGGGATGATCTGAAGGTGTGAAACAAGGCTCTCTTTTCTATTTCATCTCTGATGGTATCCAGTTAGGGTCAAACATAAGAAATGCTGATGGGCTGGGTGCGGTGGCTCATGCCTGTAATCCCAGCACTTTGGGAGGCTGAGGCAGGCAGATAACAAGGTCAAGAAATCAAGACCATCCTGGCCAACATGGTAAAACCCCATCTCTACTAAAAATACAAAATTAGCTGGGCGTGGTGGCGCTTGCCTTTAGTCCCAGCTACTAGGGAGGCTGAGGCAGGAGAATTGCTTGAACCCAGGAGGTAGAGGTTGCAGTGAGCCGAGATTGTGCCATTGCACTCCAGCCTGGTGCCTGATGACAGAGCGAGACTCTGTCTCCAAAAGACAAACAAACAAAAAAATTAAAGAAAGAAATGCTGATGAAAGGGCCGGGCATGGTGGCTCATGCCTGCAATTCCAGCACTTTGGGAGGCCAAAGCGGGTAGATCACCTGAGGTCAGGAGTTCAAGACCAGCCTGCCCAACATGGCGAAACCCCATCTCTACTAAAAATACAAAAAATTAGTCAGGCATGGTGGTTGGGTGTCCATAATCCCAGCTACTCAGGCTGAGGCAGGAGAATCGCTTGAACCTGGGAAGTGGAGGTTGCAGTAAGCTGAGATTGCGCCACTGCACTCCATCCTGGGCAACAAGAGCAAAACTCCATCTCAAAAAAGAATAAAAGAAATGCTGATGAAAAATGGTGTAAAATACACAAACAGCCTGCAACTATGCAACTACCTGGGACAACAGAATATAATTAAAATATACATTAAGGTTGGGTGCAGTGGCTCACATCTGTAATCCCAGCACTTTGGATCACAAGGTCAGGAGTTCAAGACCAGTCTGGCCAACATAGTGAAACCCTGTCTTTACTAAAAATACAAAAATTAGCCAGGCATGGTGGCACATGCCTGTAGTCCCAGCTACTCAGGAGGTTGAGGCAGGAGAATCACTTGAACCTGGGAGGCGGAGGTTGCGATGAGCTGAGATCGTGCCACTGCACTCCAGCCTGGGCAACAGAGCAAGACTCTGTCTCAAAAAACATACATTAGACCATCTAAATCCAAAAGGAAAAAACTGGAGAGGATCACTTGAGGTCAGGAGTTCAAGACCAGCCTGGTCAACCTGGTGAAAGCCCATCTCTACTAAAAATACAAAAATTAGCTGGGTGTGGGGGTGCACACCTATAGTCCCAGCTACTCAGAAGGCTGAGGCAGGAGAATCGATACAACCCAGGAGGTGGAGGTTGCAGTGAGCCAAGATTGTGCCACTGCACTCCAGCCTGGGCAACAGAGTGAGACTCCGTCTCCAAAAAAAAAAAAAGAGAGAGAGAGAGAGAGAGAGAGAGAGAGAAAATCAGCTGAAATGAAGATAAAACAATTGAATCTACCCATTTGAAGAAGAGGAGAAATGTTGGGGATGAGATGGAGAAAATGTATGACTGGTGTATCTGCCTTGCCAGTAATATTAATATTAAAATAAGTTTATTAGAAAAAAGAGAAATGATATGGGTTAGAAATTCACATCACATTAAATGAAGACACAAAAAATGATCTGCTTTTCTTACACCTACCTGATCTAATAGATGCAGGGGTGCTCAAAATAATAATATCAACAATGAGGCCAGGCACAGTGGCTCACGCCTGTAATCCTAGGACTTTGGGAGGCCGAGGCAGGTGATCCCCTGAGGTCAGGAATTCGAGACCAGCCTGGCCAACAGGGTAAAACCACATCTCTACTAAAAATACAAAAAAATTAGCTGGGTGTGGTGGCAAATGCCTGTAATCCCAGCTACTCGAGAGGCTGAGGCAGGAGAATCTCTTGAACCAAGGAGGTGGAGGATACAGTGAGCCAAGATTGGGTCACTGAATTCCAGCATGGGCAACAAAGCGAAACTCCTTCTCAAAAAAAAAAAAAAAAAATCAACAATGTATTGGGTGTTATAGGTCCCAATTGTGCAGATGAATGATAGTGATGATTTATGGAATGAAAGGAAGAAGTTTCAAACAGTTTATTACACCAGCACTAACCCTGAAGCCAGTATAGTATTTTTTGAAACTGAAAGTCCGTTAGTTGTGAATGGTATAATATGTACCCTATGGAATTCACTAAAAAAACTAAAAACCAAGTAGACATACCATACTAATAGAATAAAGAAAATCATATTCCGCTCAAGTAACATAAAAGACAGAAAAAGAGAAGTAGTTGAAAAAACAGACAAGTGCAACAAATAGAAAACAGTAATATTATACATATACATATTAATTCAATTATGTCAATTACCACATTAAATGTGTATTATCTATATTTACCAGTAAAAAAGACAAGGACTGGCAGAGTAGAATAAAAATACAAGGCCTGGCTGGGCGTAGTGCCTAATGCCTGTAATCCCAGCACTTTGAGAGGCTGAGGCAAGCGGATCACCTGAGGTCGGGAGTTTGCAACCAGCCTGACCAACATGGAGAAACCCTGTCTCTACTAAAGATGCAGAATTAGCTAGGCGCGCTGGTGGATGCCTGTAATCCCAGCTACTTGGGAGGCTGAGGCAGAAGAATCGCTTGAACCCAAGAGGCAGAGGTTGCAGTGAGCTGAGATTGTGCCACTGCACTCCAGCCTGGGCAACGAGAGCGAAACTCTGTCTCAAAAAATAAATAAAAACACAAGGCCTAGCAATGTATACATAAAAACCATTTTAAACAGAAAGACACAGATACATTAAATAGAAAAATATATGCTATTCTAGCCCTAATCAAAAGAAATATGAAGCAGCTCTATTACATTCAGACAAATTGAGTTGTAGATTAAGGAAAATTATAAGGCATAGTGATTTCATAATGATAAAGAAAGTCAATCCTACAAGAAGACATGATAATCCTTAATATTTATGCCCATAAAATAGAGGATCAAAATACATAAAGCAAAAACTTACAAAAACCACAAGGCAAAATACACACATCTACAATTACAGTTGGAGGAAAACAACTCAACTCTATCAATAATTCACAGATCAGTTTGTCAGAAAATCACGAATGATATAGCTGAAATCAATAGCACTATTATAGCACTATTAATCAACTGGATTTAATTGATACATGTTTACAGAATCCTTCATTCAACACCAGCACGGTATATATTCTTCTCAAGCCCACATGAAATATTCACCAAGATGTGCAAAATTCTGAGCCATAAAACACACAAGAACAAATGTTTCAAAATAGAAATTCTAGGCCAGGCATGGCGGCTCACACCTGTAATTCCACCACTTTGGGAGGCCAAAGTGGAAGAATTCCTTGAGGCCAGCTTGAGCAGCATAGTGAGACCTTGTCTCCACAAAAGTTTAAACTTTAGCCAGGATTGGTGGCATGCACCTATAGTCCCAGCTAATCTGAAAGCTGAGGCAAGAAGATTGCTTGAGCCGAGGAGTTGAAGGCTGCGTTGAGCTATGATCACGGCACTCCACACTAGGCCTGTATGACAGGCCAAGACCCTATCTCTTAAAAAAAACAAAACAGCCAGACACAGTGGCTCATGCCTGTAATCCTAGCACTTTGGGAGGCCCAGGAGGGCAGATCACCTGAGGTTGGGAGTTCAAGGCCTGCCTTACCAACATGCAGAAACCCCATCTCTACTAAAAATACAAAATTAGCTGAGTGTGGTGGTATATGCCTGTAATCCCAGCTACTCAGGAGGCTGAGGCAGGAGAATCACTTGAACCTGAGAGGCGGAGGTTGCAGTGAGCCAAGATCACACCTTTGTACTCCAGTCTGGGCAACAAGAGCAAACTCCATCTCAAAAAAAAGAAAGAAAGAAAGAAAAGAAATTATATAAAGTATGTAATCAAATTATAAACTAATAACATACATATAGCTGAAAAGTCTCAAAAAAGTGAAAATTTAAGCCACAAACTTCTCAGCTACACAGACGACAAAGAAAATTGTCACACAAAATGCAATACTGTGGTGTTGATGAAAAAGAATATATTTTAGCAAAATCTCTGGATTGCAGCAAAGGCAGTGCTTTGAGGGAAACTTAAAGAATTGAATGCATTCCCTAGAAAGCAACATTCTAAACTCAGTGCTCTAACCTTCCATCTTTGGAAACTAGAGAAAGAATGGCAAGATTAATATAAATCAAGCAGAGGAAAATAACAATAGGAAGAGATAGTAATGAAACAGCAATCAAGAAATCAATAGAAAATATCAACAAACCAACAGATGATTCTCTGAAAAGATCAGTAAAATTGATAAGCCCACATCGAAAAGTTAACACAGAAGTTACCACAGAAAAAAGAAAGGCCATCACTACTAACCTTCGTGGACATTTAAAAGACCATGAAAGAATATTAGGAAAAACTGAATGCCCACATATTTGATAAATTACACAATTGGACCAATTCCTTAAAAGACACAGTCTAGGCCGGGCGCGGTGGCTCACGCCTGTAATCCCAGCACTTTGGGAGGCCGAGGCGGGTGGATCACGAGGTCAAGAGATCGAGACCATCCTGGTCAACATGGTGAAACCCCGTCTCTACTAAAAATACAAAAATTAGCTGGGCATGGTGGCACGTGCCTGTAGTCCCAGCTACTCGGGAGGCTGAGGCAGGAGAATT
>PVKV010031239.1:0-21256 GCA_004027835.1 Alouatta palliata | reverse complement strand
TGTGTGTGTGTGTGTGTGTGTGTTTAGCAGAGACGAGGTTTTACTATGCTGGCCAGGCTGGTCTCAAACTCCTGCCCTCAAGTGATCCATCTGCCTCGACCTCCCAAAGTGCTGGGATTATAGGCATGAGCCACTGTGCCCAGCCAGCTTTTTCTTTTAACTTGAATAAGGATGCACAATCAACTGCTTTCTGGCATTCTGATCAAATGTACTTTGTTCCTTCTAGATTTTACTTCAAGTATATTGTAAAGCCCAAGAAGATAAACACATTACTAACACCACAGGTGAATAATCTCAAAGCCATGGAATCTACAAATATTAATAGAACCAATGAATGATAGAACAAAAGAGAAAGGAGGTATTTGGAATTGATTTACCAACACAGCCCAATATAGACACACTTTATGCCTTTATCTACAACCACATGTGTTGCTTTGGAGTCCCTACCCACTAAAAATGGCCCTACTGTTTACAGTTTAATCAGCAACTCTTATTGAACCCTTTGCATAAATGTATGATTTTTATAGTTTTTAGAAAATCTGTTATAAGTTAAATTTTTGATGTGCTTAGAGATGTTCAGCCAGAAAAAGACTTGGGCATTTTATTCTAGAAGTTTGTAGAAGAAGGGACAGATAGCAGGAAAAAGAGTCTAAGATATTCCATATCTGTATTACAGTTTTCCTAGTGAAAAACGTTGGCATCCTTAATTTAAACTAGAGCATAAATTATTTGTATTGCTAGTTCTACCAAATATAAATCTTTCTCGTGGATAGTGTCTCTTCACTTGATAATACAAATTTTTAACACTTGCCGTAGAAATTGTGGCCTGCCTTCTGAGCAAGATTTCTTATTTATAGGAGATCATGTTTTATACCATGTGACTGGACCCTCCCGACCAGAGCTAACTGGAACAGCATCCATGGGATGGCTAAGAACTGGGTTGGTAGTTCAGAATGAGAACTCAACAGACCTGTGTTACCTTCAGTGGCATAACATCCTGGATAAGTCTGATTTACTCTAGGAGGTTGTCAGAAAACAAAATAAAAAGAGACTCTAGGGCTTAGAACATAACAAACATCTGCTTCTGAGGACATGATTACTCATACAATCACTGTTAAAACTTGATAGCTTATGTCACCCTAATAAAACCATTGATGTACCCTGAATTACTGTCTATTTCTTTCTAAAGTCTATTTTCATTACGTCTAAACCCTTTCTTGCTCTCTAGAGAGAGCGAGCGTGAGAGAGAGAGACAGAGCAAGAAAGGATTCAGAAGTAATGCAAATAGACTTTAGAGACAAATATATATACACACAAACACACACATATATCTCCCTAAACCCCACTATCTGAAACATCTGGAACATGTTCCTATTCTTTACCAGGTAAATGAGCCTAATTTATGTAATGTTTGGGGACCAGGGGTCAGAAATAAATACAGTGACATTGTTCCATTCAAAGTTCTTCTTATTGAGGACACAGAACATAATCATTAGCATTGTTGATACTCAAGCACCCTATGGTGCAAAAAGGCTTGCATTTTTCACAATTGCTAGTTCTTTGCTACTGATTTTGATTTCATGTGGACTGAAGTAGAGACAAGGAGATGGAAATGTTTGTGAAGCTCTGCTTGGGAATGAAGGTCCTGTCATAACATTTAAGCCAGAATGGCAGAATTGGGTATAAAATGCCTGCCAACAGCTTGCATAGTTCACACATGACAGAAAACAGAGCCACGAAAAGATTCATCCAAGCCAATTGAGACTGGTATAAACAGATGTACCACTTCTGTGCACTTTGACATATCAGAGACAGGATTTTTGAATGTTTTTATCTTTTTTACAATAGGCTTGAATAATTATATAAAAAGGAAGTATAATATCATTATATTATATAGCAGATAAAAATGTTGTTTGGAAACCGGATTTAATAGTGTATTTTTTCTCTTTGTCCCAGGCCAATGATAATCATTCCCAGTCATTTATTTCTCAGCAATGATAAGGAATAATAAGCTTTGACTTTATTCCCATAACAAATGTTTATAAAATCCAACAAATGCAGAAGGATGGAGGAAGTGAAAAAAGTTGGCAAGAAAGCAAAAAACTCAATTCTTAATTATTTGGTTGGTAAGCGCCAATGAAGACTTTAAAATGACCAGAATTTTAAAATCTGGTGTCTGAGTATGGACACTGCCCTTCTCAGTGAGGCTATAAGAAGTGTGAGCCAGAAGCAAATGTACAGAAGACTGAATCAGCTGATTAAGAGTCTGAAGCATATCTACTGTTAATGACTAGCCTGTTGCTAGGGATATCAATTGGATTCCAAATTTAAATAGGTAAAATATATAGACTGAAGAATAGATGGATATGTGGATAGATCAATGAAAATGAGCACTGGAAATCATATTCTAATACCATACAGAAATTAGTGAAAATAAGAGATATTTACTATATGTTTTATTTTTTGAATTGACATATTAAATTGTATGTATTTGTTGTGTATAACTTGTTCCAAAGTGTATTTACATTGTAAATAGTTAAATGCAGTAAATTAACAAATGTATTACCTCTCATAGTTATTTTTTCTGAGAATACTTAATATCAATTATTTTAGTATTTTTCAAGGATACCATATATTATAATTAAATTGTAGTCACCATTCTGCACAACAGTTCTCTTGAACTTATTCCTCCTATCTATCTGTAATTTTGTATCCTTTGACTAACAAGATGCTTGCTTTAATAGTTCCATAAAGAGATAAAGGGCAGGGTGGTACTATTGCTTTGGATGATAGAATTTGGGACTACAGAATTAATTTTATTTGGCTACTGTGCTAACAGACTAACCAAATATAAGGATAGACCTTAAATATCAAGGTTTATGTCAATCGAGCATAGATGACTGGCTCAAGAAGCTTCACACCTGATTTGAACTCCAAATTACTTCATTAATACTAACTGCAAACCAAAGGCTGTAAACCCTGGGGCTGGTGACAAGGCAAACTGACATATAAGCCAGGAGGGTTTAACAACAAATAGATCAAAGTTGGAGACAAAACAAACCATGAAGTCCATGTCACTGGGAACAGAGACAACTGGCTTAGTGCTAGAAATCAGAATGAACAGTCACAGTGGCAAAAGTTGATGCTAGAACAAGGGCACAGACATCTGACTTTTCTCAGAAGTTAAGCTACATAATATGCAATAAATATTAATTGACTAGTTGACTGAATGAGTGAATGTTGACAAAGAGTTATCTAGCTAAGCCAATCAATTCATTAAAGACCATCTGCTTTGAAAGTGAGGAAGAAATAATTTTTAAATTATATAATCCATGAAGGAGGATAATCAATTTAATAATGATAATTTTATCATTAATATTAGTAGTAATACATAGCTATTGTTTATTGAGCATTTACTATATAATAGTGGACACTACATACATTATCACATTATCCTTATCAAAACTCTCTGAAATAGGTGATATGATTTTGACTTCTTTTCTTGAGGCCTAATAAGATTTAGAACCTTTCTAAAGTCACCTGGCTACAAAGTGGCTGGGTCAGAATTGCATCCAGATGTGGCTGCTTTCAAAACATAGGCTCTTAAGACTCTCAAGCCACTAGAGTGACTTTCATTAACAGAATTTATTGAATAGCTGTTATGTTTCAGTCAATCTCTAAGGCTTTGCAAGAAATAAAAAGATAAGACACAATCTTCTTCAAAAGAGAAGATTATAATCTAATATAGTCTAAGAATAAATGATTTAAGAATAATGTAAGAATTTTAGTAAGTGTCATGCAGCTTTTAAGGAAATCTAAATAATCTAGGCTAATACTTGAAGTATTAAAGGCCAATACCTAATGGTTTTGGTGGTGGTTGTGGTTTTTGCCTTTCCTTTTTCTTTCCAAAGGGACAATATTCGACTTATAATGCACAATAGTCCCTCCTTAATCATGGTTCCACTTTGTGTTTCAGTTGCCAATGGTCAGCCAGGTCTGAAAATATTAAATGGAAAATTCCAGAAATGAGCAATTCATAAATTTTAAGGTGCATGTCATTCTGAGTCACATAATGAAATATTGAAGCATCCCACTCCATCTCACCTGGGATACGAATGATCCCTTTGTCCACTGTAATCATATTGTCTATGCTATCTGCCCATTAGTCACTTAGTAGCAGTCTTAGTTATCAGATTGACAGATCACAAGTGGTACAGTGCACTAAGATATTTTGAAAGAGAGACCACATTTATGTAACTTTTATTATCATATATTGTTATAAATTTTTATTATTGCTACTATTAATTTTGTACTGTGTCTAATTTATGAAGTTTATCATAGATAGGTATGTACAATATTTGGAAAACCCTAATATAGACAAGGTTCAGTACTATCCATGGTTTCAGGCAACCACTGGAGAACCTTGAATGTATCCCTCACATAGAAGGGAGGACTACTGTACTTGTACATCCTTTTATATCCTACTTTTCTCCTGAGGAGATTTTATAAGCATTTTAAAACTGAAGTATAATTTATATACTATAAAACTCACTCTTCAAAAGTGTACAATTCGATGGTTTATAGCATATTATAAAATCATAAAACCATTACTGTTCTCTAATTCCAGAACATGTTATCTCTTCACCAATCCCCATTAAAATTTGATTTTGAATGTTATTATTTCTCAATTTTTTAAAGATTCGAAACCCCTTTTAAAAATACTTATTACACAGAAATTTAGAAAATATATACTAAAGCACAATTGTGTTAGCTGTATGAATAGAACAGAGCCCTAATCACTCTTGACTGTCTTCTTTGTTGTTTAGAATTCAATCTGAAACATAGTGGTTAACTGAATTCTTAATGTGCATTGTAAACATCTAGTAAAAAAAATGAGTAAAAGGTTCTGGGTAAGTGGATAGACAGGAACAACAGATATACAGGAAGCTCTTGAAAAGAAAGGGCTCCAAAATATTGTATCGTACAAGTGCATGCTTAATGATTGTAGGCACAGCCTTCAATCATTTCACTACTCTTTAGTTGTGTCCACTGATAAATCAACTGTCTTGTTAATAATTTTTAAAAATAAGAAAGAGTTCAGAAATAGATTAGAGTTGTAGAGAACAAACATCAATGCTTTTGTAAATTTGGCACATTATTGCCAAGCTAGAGACTTGTCCTTGTGACTTTTCTACTCATAACGAATAAAACCCATGCAGAACACCACATATCTGGGTGGAAGTTGCAACTGCAGAATATAGTTTGTTCTATGCCCCTTTCTTCTGAATAAAGAAAATTATCCTTTCCTTTAAACTCTTCAGTGAGACTTTTTTTTTTTAATAATTGCACCTAGAATATACAGATGTTCCTTGACTTACATAACTTAGTAGGTTACATTACAATAAATCCATCTAAGTTGAAAATATATTAAGTCTAAAATGGATTTAATATGACTATCCCACTGAACATTATAGCTTAGCCTAGCCTATGTTAAATGTGCTCAGAACCCTTATTATCCTGCAGTTTGGCAAAATCATCTAACAGAAAGCTTATTTTGCAATATACTGTTGAATATTTCTGGTAATTTATTGAATCATGTACTGAAAGTAAAATGGTTGCATAGGTACTCAAAGTTTTTACTGAGGGTGTATTACTTTTGCACCATCAAAAAGTTGAAAAATTTAAGTTGAACAATTGCTAAATTAAGGACAGTTTATATTAAAGTGTGAAAACATCACTTGCAAAAATATAGTAACTAAAATTATTTAACAATTTTACTTTGCAATGACTGGGTATATATTAGTGTTAAGCCATGGAAACATTTTTAAATGATAAAGAAATGTAATGAAGAGAACTCAGCAAGACTTAGCCACCTATAAAAATTATTGTCATGTAATGAGAAAATAAATATAAAAATACTAGGAAAAACAGGAAAACTCTTTGTGAATATTATCTTTTACCTTTCTTTTATGCATTCTAGCTATTGGTTCATAACAGAGATTGGTAAATTACTCTACCAAATACAAAGTTGGTAAAAAAAAAAATGTATACATGTACATTCTCCAAAGTAATAGATTTGCTAATATAGTCATTCTATCACCTCCTGGTGCACACAAATGTAAACCTAAAGGAACAACAAAAAAAGTATATATGTATGTGTGTATGTATGTATGTAAATATATAGCGATTCATCACGAAGAATACATATCCATCTGGATTTTTTCTTATACAGTGACTTTCTCTAGGGTGGCAAATAAAATGGAAGGGAGGTTCATGTTGAAGGAAAACTTCCACTCTACAAGATATTTCAGTTGTGTGTTAACCATTCACAACAGGAATGTTTTCTTGTATTATTTCTGTCATTATTTACAATTATTTATGATTATAAAAACACACAGGGACATTGATTATATATATTTTGTGGTAGCGAAGTTCTTTCTGACATAAAATATGTAAATAAGAAAATGGTTATGTATTTATTGCCTACAATTATAAATTCTCTGTGCGTCAACAACACCGTAAGACATGTCAAAGTTAAATAAACTGAGGAAATTACTGCACTATATTTTTCATGCAAGGGGCAGCCCCCATCATAATAAATCACTTAAATATTAATAAGAAAGCACAACACCCTAAAATGATCATATAAGAAAAAGCTCTAAATGATAATTCACAAAAGTACAAAACAAAAGCAACAAACTTGTAGAACAATGCTGAACCATACTAATCATCAAAGAAACATATTTAAAAGCAATGTCACTATGTTTTTAAGAAGATTAGAAGTAATCATTCTAGCATTGCAATGTCAAAGAGAAATTGTCATGAGCTCAAACTGCTATAGGTAAGAGATATTCATAAAAAAATAAATTAAAAAGTATCTTAAGGCCAATTTGGTAATGTGCATCGAAATCTCTAAACCTGTTTATTTTTTGGCATAGCAATTCCACTTCCAAGAATCAGTCTTAAGGACATAGAGATTAGTCATTTGCCAAGCACAGTGTGCTTAAAAAAGAAACTTTCAAAACACTCTAAATAGCCAATATTTGGAAACAAATATAATGAAATGTTAATGCTCCATTTACTTTCATAGAAACATGTATTATATTTAATAATCAGTTTACAAAAATGAAGATATTTATACTGATTATATTTTTGTTGAAGATATTATATATAAGATGATAAATAACAATAATTTGCAAATGGTTATCTCAAGGTAGTTTGACTATAGGTAATTTTATTTTCTTTTTTGTTCTTGTAATAAACAGTGATAACATGTGCACTAAAATGTGTGTATTAAAATACAGCTTTTTATTAATTCAATTCATAAATCACTTACAAAGGACACAGATTGATTATAGTCAGATTTGGAGTCTGTTATCTTCAGCAAAAGAATACAAATAGAAATCAATCTTGTCAACCTAAATTACAAACAGAGAGACATTCTCTAATAGAAAACAATATTTGTTTGCAAATAGAACGCTATAGTGGTGATACCCAAGGAAAAAGTATTTTTTGTGTAAGATTGGTTTTTGCATAGTCTCCTATGACAATTTTTGTTGTCCAGCATTTATAAATGAGAAGTCTCTCCTTATAGCCTTCTCCAGCTCTACTTGTCAGATTTCATGTTTGTTTGTTTGTTTTTACACAAGTGACAAATTTGATTCTGACAACTTTCACAATTTCCAACTATTCCAGTTGTAGTTCTTTTTGAGTTCAGTTGAAGTTTAAAAGTCATTTAAACTCCAATATTAACAGAATTCAGTGAGTGGCCAATATAACACGGATTGACACCAAAATGTCAGCATTAGAAATTTAATCCAAAGGGGATTAATTTTTTTTTTTCTTCAGAGAGGATGAAATGAGATAACCTGAGGGGGTGAGAATAAAAACAGAAACTTTAATTGAAAAACAAACCTATGTTGGCGTCAGGATTTCTAGTGCTTTATTGGACTTCCAGGGAGGAAATAGACCTTATGAAATTGGAAGCTGGATACATCGCCAGTGTCCCCTCCAGGCTCTGAAATGGTTGGCATTCCTCTAGCAGCTTTATGAAATAAATTTCTTTATGGGAATTGTACCTGTTCAATTTTATAGCTTTAATTTAGTCAACATCTTCATTTGTTTTCCAGGAGTTTAATTAGTAAAATTCCTTTAAAAGCTGAAGATAATTTGGATTAGTCTAAAATGCTAATAATATAATCTCCAAATAACAGTTGACCTACATGGAGATTTATATGTTGCAACTCATTTTCATTAGTTTATTTTTTCCACATAATAAGACTACAGAAGTAGATACTTTTATCTTCATATTATAAAGAAAGAATTTGCTCTGATCATGCAATCATGCATTTTATCCTAGCAATCTTAATAATGACACAAAAATGATAAATACATTTTGAGGAGGCTTTACATGTGCCAGATGTTTTTCTGGTACTTTACATAACTTGCCTATAATTTTTATAATAGACCTGAAAGAAAAAATATTTTTGTTCCCATATTAAAGATTTAGTTTGCGAGGCTGAGGCAGGTGGATCACGAGGTCAAGGGATCGAGACCATTCGGGCCAACATGGTGAAACCCCATCTCTATTTTGAAAAATATAAAAATTAGCTGGGCATGGTGGTACACGCCTGTAGTCCCACTTACTCGGGAGGCTGAGACAGGAGAATTGCTTGAACCCGGGAGGCAGAGGTTGCAGTGAGCCGAGATTGTACCACTGCACTCCAGCCTGACAACTGGTGACAGAGCGAGACTTTGTCTCAAAAAAAAAAAAAACAAAAAAAAAACAAAACAAGATTTGGTAATAATATTAGTCCTTTTTCATACTGCTACAAAGAACTACCTGATACTGGGTAATACATGAAGAAAAGAGGTTTAATTCAGTCACAGTTCCACATGGCTGGGGAGGCCTCAGAAAACTTACAATCATGGCAGAAGGGGAAAGGGAATCAAGGCACATCTTAGGGTTACAGGTAGCAGGGAAGAGAAAACAAGTGAAGGGGGACATTCCACACCCTTTTTACCAACCAGATCTCTCATGAGAACTCACTATCACAAGAACAGCAAGCAGGAAGGCAACTCCCAAGATTCAATCACCTTCCACCAGGTCTCGCCCCTGACACATGGGGATTACAATTTGAGAGGAGATTTGGGTGGGGATACAGAGTCAAACCATATCAGGAATCGTGACACATAAACATTAATTTGCCTGAAATCACTTGGCTATTAAAATGACATTTTTTCCTATTCTAGATTCCATTTTGGTGAACATTTGCGCTGGTTTTTACTTATACATACATTTTCCATACAGTGCATGGGAAGAAAACAGATTGGCCCAAATTTAGACTATCTGAAAATTTATAAACCAATCCAGCCTGCCTTTCCAGATGCATAGGAGGTAAACTCACCTTCATGATTAGTTCACAAGAGGCTAGAGCAGAACACATCTAGAACTCTTTCTAGCATTCTTGGCTTTGTTCTTATAACCTTGGGAGTTTGAGGAATGAATGAAATCAGCAAACTCAAAGGAAGTAAAAAACACAAGACAGAAATAAGTGGGAAAAAAGAGTCTAAAAATCAAATTGGGTATAAAAAAAGTAATACAAATGTGGTGGTAGAGCAGAAAATTTTATTAAAAGATTTTACAGTTTTTCCTTCTTCCTCGGAATGATTTTTTAAAAGAAGGAATAACTTCTTGGAAAACGTCCATGGAACAGGAAAAATATTGAAGCTTAAGAAGATGTACCAGAATTCACAGTCAAACACCTGCCTACACCCAAACCTCCCCTAGCTGTTGGCTTGTAACTGTATATAAATTGGATCATATGGACGCACATGGGGAACATATTTAATCATGAGTTAGATTTAGTATACTTCTAATTAGCTTGATTGAAAATGTGTGCTTCCTCAGTGAGAAGAAACACATTACTCTAATTGAGGAAAAGAAATTTAAAAGAAGACCAAGTTTCTGTTTAGTTTTCAACATATTTCATTTTTATTAAAAGAACTGATTATGTTCCCACTTGGAATAAATTAAACATTTGTTTTAGCTAGGAAATTTAATTTTCATAAAATCTGAAATAGTGATCAATTGAACAATACATATCCTAGATTTAGAACAGTAGAGAGACTAGAATAGGTCAGATTAGAATAATTTATATTACTAAAAGACTATGATTAACATAAAATATCATGACTGGGAGTTAAGCTCTTTTCTTTGAGGGATGCTTTAAAGATGTCTTAGTTATTCATTTATTCACATTGCAAACTCTTTCAGATAGATTCAATAACAGCAAAGCTGAGCAGCTTTTTACCTTACAACTTTCATAGAGATTGGATTAGAGTATATTTCATCTTTAGTGCAATGTTTTCAGCTTTGACTGCATGTTGGAATTCCCAGAGAGTTTTGCAAAATACCTATGCCTAGGACTGTTCCCTAAAAGTGCTGCATTTAGTTGGTCTGGTATATTGGCCTAGGCATCAGGAATTTTAACAGCTTCCCAGTTCTAGTGTATGAGAAGACTGGTTTCAAAAATCTCATAATTTCTACATGATACAATTAAAGCAGGCACAATCCAACACCAGGCATTGGAAATAAATAGAGGCAGAAAGTGTTAATTTCACAAGCTCTCTGAATATAGGACAGTCTTACTCATTAGTACTGTACCTCTATAGCAGAAACAAAAGCAACAACAATAAATTACCTCTTAATTACAGTTAATATATTGCAGAGTGTGGGAAGCTTGATTAAGGCAAAAATTCCATAAAGGATCGATAATTCTGCCTGATTTTTCTCTAGAATCCTAAGATTCCTTCTGATACACATTGCCTACTTTGGACATTCTTTTATTCAATAACAATTTATGACTACCAGCTATGTACTAATGGTAGTGGTAGAAAAGAAAATAAATAATATATCAGACTTGCTTCAGAGAACATACACATAAAATATGTAGACATAGAGCTACACACAGACATGCATACAGACTCAACTATAAAGCTATGTGACAAATATTACAGAAGTACAAGTCAACAAATCATTTCATGGGCTCAAGAAAGAGGATCCATTCTTCCGCAATTATGCATTACTAACTCTATAATAAATTATCATGGAAAAATATTTGTCAAAACATATTTTTTAATTTATGTGTATTTTGTTCATAAGCAAAAACTTTTTGAACATAAGAAACATGTTGTACTTATTTACATATGTTTTGGATCCAGCAGAGTTTGAAACAGAGTAGGACTTGATACTTTTTGTTGAACTAACATAAATTTGCCATTAAAACATATGGAAAATCTTGGTGGATCAAGAGTAGTTTAAAA
The DNA here is from genome assembly GCA_004027835.1 of Alouatta palliata. Taxonomy (NCBI): domain Eukaryota; kingdom Metazoa; phylum Chordata; class Mammalia; order Primates; family Atelidae; genus Alouatta; species Alouatta palliata. The sequence continues at coordinate 9,931 of PVKV010031239.1, read as the reverse complement.
CTTTCCTCCATTTGAGAACAGAACATGAGAAGTCTAACTGATTGTGCTACAAGAAAGAGGCTGAAAACAATCTTTGTGAGTCTGAGTTCTTAACAAGAAAATTTACTATAGCTGGTTAATAAAGAAAAAAGTTTTGTAGGTAATGTACAGAAGCATTGAGAAAGGCTAAATACATTAATTCTAGACTGCGCTTCTAGAAAAATGTTATTCTACATTGCAAAACTGGCTTCACAAGAGAACTGCAATCTCAATCATATTCAGGAAACTTTCAAATCAGAAAGCCATGGTGAAGAACCAGGTTGGCTCTGGTGCAATTCACAGAAGCAAAAATGGTGGTCCATTCAAATCTGTTATTTATTCCCCCAAATAATCCAAATCTGAATCATTTTTACATCTCACAGGGATGCATCTCATCAGCAGAATCTAAGTCATGTGTATTTTAAAACTATTAGTATTATAATTATTATTCACAGCATTTACACTGTTGAAAAAAGTAAGTTATTTTTGATGATCTAAAATGAAGAGAAGGCCTTTTTCTAAGACAGCCAACTAGATGCATCTAAGACGTGCTACTCCCACAGCAAGAGATGATTTCGATGACACCAATATAATTTGAACAGGTCTTCAGAGAGAAAATGCAGAATGTGAAAGGAGGGAAGTTGCAGTCACCAAGGCTGAAGAGAGAGGAAGCCTCAAAGATACACAAAGGAACTGTTTGGCTAAATTTATCTACCTGCCCATTGCTCTCAAGTGCCATCTACTGATTCCTATCCCAAACTACAACATCCAAAATCACTTTACTAATTCACCCGCTTGCAATACCAGGAACAATCTTTCTATAAGACTCTGTACAGAGTCCTTAGGACTCTGGAAACTTCCAAAAACAAAGCCAGTGGACCATACTCAATTTATAGCACAATTAAAGTAACGTCAGCCCTTTCAGATAAGAAAAAAATCAGACAAGAACCCTAGATGCAATAAAAAAATGATAAAGGTGATATCACCACTGATTCCACAGAAATACAAATTACCATTAGAGATTATCATAAACAACTCTGTGCACATAAAGCAGTAAATCTAGAAGAAATGGATAAATTCCTGGACACTTACACCGTCCCCAGGCTGAACTCAGAAGAAGTTGAATCCCTGAATAGACAAATAACAAGGTCTACAGTTCAGGCAGCAATTAATAGCCTTCCAACAAAAAAAACTTTCAGGTCCAACTGGTTCACATCCAAATTCTACCAGATGTACAAAAAGGAGCTGGTACCATTCCTTTTGAAACTATTCCAAACAATACAAAAACAGGGAATCCTTCCCAACTCATTTTATGAGACCAACATCATCCTGATACAAAAACCCAGCAGAGAGATGACTAAAAAAGACAATTTGAGGTCAATATCCATGATGAACATTGATGCAAATATCTTCCATAAAATACTGGCAAGCCAAATGCAACAGCCTATCAAAAAGTGTCTCCATCACGATCAAGTAGGCTTCATCTTGGGGATGCAAGGCTGGTTAAACATACACAAATCTATAATCATAATTCATCACATAAATTATGATTAAACAGAACCAAAGACAAAAACCACATGATTATCTCAACAGATGCAGAAAAGGCCTTCAACAAAATTCAACAGCTCTTTATGATAAAAACTCTCAATAAACTAGGTATTGATGGAACATATATCAAAATAATAAAAGATATTTCTGGCAAACCCACAGCCAATATTATATTGAATGGGCAAAAACTGGAAGCATTCCCTTTGAAAACTGGCACTAAACAAGGGTGCCCTCTCTCACCACTCCTATTCAACATAATATTGGAAGTTCTAGCTGGAGCAATGAGGCAAGAAAAAGAAATAAAGGGTATTCAATTAGGAAAAGAGGAAGTCAAATTGTCTCTATTTGCATATGACATGATTGTGTATTTAGAAGACTCCATTGTCTCAGCCCAAAATCTCCCTAAACTGATAAGCAACTTCAGCAACGTCTCAGCATACAAAATCAATGTGCAAAAATCACAAGCATTCTTATACACCAGTAACAGACAAACACAGAGCCAAATCATGAGTGAACTCCCATTCACAATTGCTACAAAGAGAATAAATACCTAGGAATACAACTAACAAAGGCTGTGAAGAACCTCTTCAAGGAGAACTACAAACCACTACTGAAGGAAATAAGAAAGGACCGAAACAGATGGAAATACATTCCATGCTCATGGTTAGAAAGAATCAATATTGTGAAAATGTCCATAGTGCCCAAAGTAATTTATAAATTCAATGCTTACCCCATCAAGCTACCATTGACCTTCTTCACAGAACTGGAAAAACCACCTTAAACTTCATATGGAACCAAAAAAGAGCCCACATAACCAAGACAGTCATAAGCAAAGAGAACAAAGCTGGAGGCATCATGCTACCTGACTTCAAACTATATTACAAGGCTACAGTAATCAAAACAGCATGGTAATGGTACCAAAACAGTGGAACAAAATGGAGGCTTTGGAAGTAATGCCACACACCTACAACCAACTGATCTTTGACAAACATCACAAAAACAGGAAATCATGAAAGGAATGTCTGTTTAATAAATGGTGTTGGGAAAACTGGCTAACCATATGCAGAAAGCTGAAACTGGACCCCTTCTTTACAACTTATACAAAAATTAACTCCTGATAGCTTAAAGATTTAAACATAAGACCTAACACCATAAAAACCCTAGAAGAAAACCTAGGCAATACCATTCAGGACACAGTCATAGACAAAGATTTCATGACTAAAAGACCAAAAGGAATGGGCAACAAAAGTCAAAATAGACAAATGGGACCTAATTAAACTCCAGAGCTTCTGCACAGCAAAAGAAACAATCATTAGGGTGAACTGGCAAACAACAGAATGGGGAAAAATTTTTGCAAGCTACCCATCTGACAAAGGGCTAATAGCCAGAATCCACAAAGAATTTAAACAAATTTACAAGAAAAAAACAAACAACCCCATCAAAAAGTGGGCAAAGGATATGAACAGGTACTTTTCAAAGACCTTTATGCAGCCAACAAACATATGAGAAAATGCTCATCATCATTGGTCATTACAGAAATGCAAACCACATTAAGATACCATCTCATGCCAGTTACAATGGCAATCATTAAAAAATCAGGAGACAACAGATGCTGGAGAGGATGTGGAGAAATAGGAACACTTTTGCACAGTTGGTGGGAGTGTAAATTAGTTCAACCAGTGTGGAAGACAGTGTGGAGATTCCTCAAGTATCTGGAAACAGAAATACCATTTGACCCAGCAATCCCATTACTGGGTATATACTCAAAGGATTATAAATCATTCCATTATAAAGACATGCACATGTACGTTCATTGAGGCACTGTTTACAATAGCAAAGACCTGGAACCCACCCAAATGTCCATTGATGATATACTGGACAAGGAAAATGTGGCACATATACATCATGGAATACTATGCAGCCATAAAAAATGATGAGTTTATGTCCTTTGCAGGGACATGGATCAATCTGGAAACCATCATTCTCAGCAAACTGACACAAGAACAGAAAACCAAACACCACATGTTCTCACTCATAAGTGGGTGTTGAACAATGAGAACACATGGACACAGGGAGGGGGACATCACACACCAGGACCTGTTGGGGAGTGAGGGGCTTTGGGGAGGAATAGCAGGGGGTGGGGAGATTGGGGAGACATAATGTTAGAAGAAATGCCTAGGGCCGGGCGCGGTGGTTCACGCCTGTAATCCCAGCACTTTGGGAGGCCGAGGTGGGTGGATCATGAGGTCAAGAGATCGAGACCATCCTGGTCAACGTGGTGAAACCCCGTCTCTACTAAAAATACAAAAAAATTAGCTGGGCATGGTGTCGTGCGCCTGTAGTCCCAGCTATTCGGGAGGCTGAGGCAGGAGAATTGCTTGAACCCGGGCGGTGGAGGTTGCGGTGAGCCGAGGTCGCGCCACTGCACTCCAGCCTGGCGCCTGGTGACGGAATGAGACTCTGTCTCAAAAAAAAAAAAAAAAAAAAAAAAAAGAAATGCCTAATGTAGGTGATGGGGGGATTGGCTGCAGCAATCTACCATGTCATGTGTATACCTATGTAACAATCCTGCAAGATCTGCACATGTACCCCAGAAGTTAAAGTAAAATAAAAAATAATAATAAAATTTGAAGTTATAAAAAAAATGTTAATCTCCTTTGGCAATACTCTCACAGACACACCCAGGATCAATACTTTGTATCCTTCAATCCAGTCAAGTTGACACTCACTATTAACTATCACAAGTCCACTCCTTGTCAACTGAAACCCATACACATATCCTGAAATCATACATAATTTTTAAATAAAGACACTAATAAGCTCATGATTATGCCTAAAAAAAATACAACTATTTTTTCTACAACTGGAAATGCACTAGTCCCTAAGCTAAATACCACTACATAAATTTAACAATACTTAAATGATTATGTGAAGTCAATAAATCTTATGTCACATGGTAGAGGTAGAAGGAAAAAAATGAGGATATTTTCTTAGTACAAGTGTATACACGCACAAACATATTTTTAACAAAAGAAGGGAGAAATACTCATGACAATTACAGTCTTGGTTCCTGAAGCTGGTCACGTGATCACAGCTGGTATTGATGACTACCTTCTTCTACTACCCATTCTGTATTCCTTTTACTTCAGCAGGTCATGGTGTTTTTTTGTTTGTTTGTTTTCTTCTTCCTGGTGGAGTTATCTCAACTTTCATTCCTGAAGGGTCTGGAATTGGCTGGTAATGTTAAGAGTTACCTTAATGGATCTCCTATATTCCATCCATGCATACACTTCCTTGATTCCATTGTGGAGTAGTACACTGATTTCATCTTGATAGTCTGGGTCAATCACCCAAGCCAACACTGTAACTCCCTTCTTAGCCTATTGACTTAAAGGTAGGAGGATCCCAGTGTGTCCTGGTGGCAATCTTAACTTCCAGCTTAATGGACTCATTGTTGTGCCTCCTGGTGGCAGCCTTCCTTCTTCTGGAACTAAAACCTCTAGGCCAGCAGAACATAATGTCACAGGAACAGAAAGCAAAATTTTGCTAGTGAGTTACTAGGGGTAATGGTGAGTGATGCCACTTCCACTTCCACCCCTTGATTCCTGGACCTGTGAATCCTGGCTCTGGGAGAAAGAATATCATATACTGGATGCTGATTCAGAGCATACATAGCATTCTGGAGAACTTTGCTCCAGCCTTGCAAAGTATTGTCACCTAGTTGTCATTGTAATTGTGACTTCAAAAGACCATTCTACCATTCTATCAATCAAGCTCCTTCAAAACGATGGGGAATATGGTGAGACCAGTGATCTCCATAAGCATGAGCCCACCACCTCACCTCTTTAGCCTTAAAGTTAGTGCCTTGGTCAGAGGTAATACTTTGTGAAATACCATGATGGTGGGTAAGGCATTCCGTGAGTCCATGGATGGTAATCGTGGGGAATCATTGCATGCAGAATAGGCAAACTCATACCTGGAGTAAGTGTCTTTTCCAGTGAGGACAAATCTCTGCCCTTTCCATAATGGAAGAGGTCCAATATAATCAACCTGCCACCAGATAGCTGGCTGATCACCCCGTGGAATGGTGCCATATCAAGGGCTCAGTGTTCATGTCTGCAGCTGGCAAATTGGGAACTCAGTAGTGACCATAGCCAGGTCAGCTTTGGTGAGTGAAAGCCCATGTTGCTGAGTCTATGCACAACCTCCATCCCTACCACCATGGCCACTTGTTCATGGGCCCATTGGGTGATGACAGGGGTGTCTGGGGAAAGAGGCTGAGTAATGGCCACAGAACAGGTCATCCTATCTACCTAATAAAAGTATTCTCTGCTGAGGTCACTTGTTGGTGAGCACTCACATAGCATACAAATATCTTGAGAGTTTTTGACCACTCAGAGATGTCCATCCTGATACCTCTTCCCCAAATTTCTTTGTCACCAATTTTCCAATCATGCTTTTTCCAAGTCCCTGACCATCTAGGCAAACCACTGGCTACAGTCCATGAATCAGTATATAATCACACATCTGGCCATTTTTTCTTTTAATTCAAAGTGCACAACCAGGTGCACTGCTCGAAGTTATGCCCACTGGAAAGATTTCCCTTCATCATTGTCCTTCAGGGATGCCCTAGAAAGGGACTGTAGTGCTGCAGTTGTCCACTTTCAGTGGTGCCTGCATATCATGCAGAACTATCCATGAACAAGGTCCTAATCTTCTCTTTCTCTGTCAGCTGATCATAGGAACTCCCCATGAGGCCATTGACGTAGGCTAGGGGAGAGAAGGCAGGGTGATAGGAGTGGAGATCATGGACACTTGAGCCACTTCTCCATGTAACTTATTTGTGTCTTCAGGACCTGTTTGAGCCTGATCATGTATATACCATTTTCATTTGATGATGGAATGTTGTTGTCTATGACCCACTTTATGGCTAGATGAGTCAGAAAGCACCCAGTTCATGATAGGCAGTTCAGGTCACTTGATAATTTGATGACTCATAGTCAAACATTCAGATTCCACTAAAGACCAGTAAGAAGTCAAAAGCCATCTCTCTAAAGAATAGTTATCTGCAGAAGATGGCAGGGTCTTGCTCCAAAATCCTAGATGCCTCTGCTGTTACTCACCTATGAAGGCCTGTCAAAATCCAGCATCCCTATCTGCCACTGAAACCTCAAACACCATTGGATTTGCTGGGTCATATGACCCAAGTGGCAGAGCAGATTGCACAGCAGCCTGGAAATTTTGCAGAGCCTTCTCCTGTTCTGTACCCCTCTCAAAACTGGCAGCCTATGGGTCACTAAATAAATGGGTCAGAGTAACACACCCAGATAAGGAATGTGTTGCCTCCAAAATCCAAATAGGTCCATTAGGCATTATGCTTGTTTCTTGGTTGTAGGAGAGTCCAAATGCAGCAACTTATCTTTCAACTTGGAATATCTCAACAGGCCTCACAACACTGGACCCCTAGAGATATTACGGAGGTAGAAGATCTCCAAATTTAGTTGGATTTATTTCCTATCCTCTGGCACACAAATGTCTCACTAATAAGTCCAGTGTATTTGCTACTTCTTGCTCACTGAATCCAATCAGAATAATATCATCAATGTAATGGATCAGTGTGATATCTTGCAGAAGCAAAACCAATCAAGTTCTCTCTGCATACAATTATTACATAAAGCCAGAGCTGATATAGTTCTGAGGTAGGACAGCAAAGGTACATTGCTGGCCTTGCCAGCTAAAGACAAATTATTTCTGGTGGGCCTTATGGATAGAAATAGAGAAAAAGGTATTTGCCAGTTCAATGGCTGAGTACCAGGAGATGTGTAAATTTGCCCAAGCAATGAAACCACATCTGGTACAGCAGCTGCAATTGAAGTCACCACTTGGTTAAGGTTACAATAATACATTCCCCAAGATCCTTCTATCTTCTGCACAGGCTACATAGGAGAGCTGAATGGGAATGGTAGGAATCACCACCCCTGCGATCTTTCAAGTCCTTGATAGTGGCACTAATCTCCACAATCTCTTCAGGTATGCAACATTGTTTTAGATTGACTATTTTTCTCAAAAGAGGCAGTTCTAATGGCTTCCACTGTGCCCTGGTCATCATGATAGCCTTCACTCTACCAGTCAGAAAGCCAGTGTGGGGGTTCTGCCAGCTGCTAAGTATGTCTATGCCAATTATGCATTCTGGCACTGGGGTAATGATCACAGGATGAGTCCAGGAAACCACTGGACATACTGTAAGTTGGGCCTGAATTAAAACTACTTTAATTACCTTACTTCCATAAGCCTCTACTTCAATTGAAGGACCACAGTAACATTTTGGGTACCCTGGAATCACTGTCAGCTCAGAGCCAGTGTCCAGCAGTCCCTGAAATGTCTGATCATTACTCTTTCCCCAGTGCACAGTTTCCTGATAAAAGGCTCAAGGTCTCCTTGGGGAAGGATGAGAGAAAGATTCACTGCATAAGTTGTCAGCAATGTAGCGGAGTCCTTTCTCAAGAGGACCAGTCTTCCCCTCATTCAAGGGATCCTGAGTCTATAAACTGGCTCGTTTGGAAATTGATTGAGGGGCCATGATTCTTTGTTTTAATAATTCAAATGAGTCTCTAGTCCATTCAACCTAGAAGTTTTCTGCTTGTATAAACTGAGTAGGAATGCAGTAGGCTTCCTGTCAATTTCATTTCTAGAAACATTATGATAAATTAGCCAATGCCAGAGCTCTATACAAGTCAGACTATTCTGATTGACGTTTTGCCTCTGTTGACCGTTATTGGAGCTAAACCCACCTTGACTTTGATGGTTGAGTGCCACCACTTTGCCCCTGCCACCTCAGGATCCAATTATTCCCATTGTATTTAAATTTTGTAGTTGAGTGACTGTGGTTCCCTCTGTTAGATCTGACATACAGAGAAGATCAGTTATAGGGCTCTTCAAACATGCGGGTGCTGTACTCACAAATCTATTTTGCAAGGCATCAGTTGAAGGTACATCTTCTGGACCCTCCCAGCTGAGATGAATAGGTCTAAAGTGACTTATCCACTCCACCATTCCAATCTCCCTAAGCCTTTGGATCCCTTCCTTTACATTAAACCAAAGGAGATTAGGTATTTCTAGCTACCTCATAGTTGGCCACTTTTTAATGCATATTTCAACTAACTAAGCAAATAAACTTTAGAACCTTTTTAAACTCCCTGAGCTGCACCATTAAATGCAGAGTCCCTACTTAGTAGGCCTAAATCAATAAAATCAGCCTGATCCAACTCTATGTTCCTTCTACCATTATCTCACACCTTTAATATCTATTATTATGCCTGTTCTCCAGATTTCTGTTTATATAAATTAGACAACTCAAGCATTTATTTTCCAGTGTAGCAAATCTCCTCATGATTCACACTCTCAACTTTACCTCTAGGGTTCTGCCAGGACATTAGCCTAGTTATAGGTCTAGAAGCAAACCGGGGTGTTGGCGGTGGCTACTGGGGAGAATCAACATTATTTTTCCTGGCAACTGCCTCAGAGGAGGCCATCACTGTTCCATCAGGCAGCACAGCATCTCCTTACACCAAGGTGGAAAGGCTGATGGCAGCATGTTCGGGGAGGAGATGTTGCCACTACTGTGATGGGAAGCTATTTCTTCTGGCAAAAGAGGTTCATCAACATTTACAAACTAAGTGCCCCCAGCTTCATCAGGGTCCTCCCACACATCCCCATTTCAAGTTGCAGAGTTCCATTTTTCTTTCCAATAGATGCCCTCACTTTAACAGTAGACACCCGGCAAGGCTGGGAATTCACCTTTCATTGCAGGTCAGCCACTCACATGATAAGAGCTTATGTCTGACTGTCCACAATTTCAGCTTTCTGTACAGGAGATAAGACTGTCACTCAGGGCAATGGTCCCAGATTTGAGGCTCAGCATCTGCTTTTGAAGCCAGGAGATAGAATCCCTGAGTTCATCATTTTCTTCCATCACTTTGTCAACTGAACTTAGGAGCAACCAACCATATTTATTAGGTTCCTTGGTTCTCCATACATGGTCAAAGCTATTATGCATAGAGTCACTAAACTCCTTGCTTTTCATGAATGGTGAATCAGAAATGTCAAATGCATTTATTTTGCATAACACTCTAAACAGTCCACACCAAGGACTATCAGTGTTCTCCATACTATTGGAAGTAGAGTCCTTAGCATTTGTGGGTATAATCATATTAAGCAGCCAACTCCAGAAACCCCAAAACCAGTGAAAGAACCCCACTCTTAATATTCTGTTTCTCTAGAACTACTCCTGGTACCAAAATCTGTATTAGCCTGGGTTTTCTAGAGGAACAGAATATGTGTGTGTGTGTGTGTGTGTGTGTGTGTG
>PVKV010031238.1:0-21263 GCA_004027835.1 Alouatta palliata | reverse complement strand
GTTCAAGCAATTCTCCTGCCTCAGCCTCCCGAGTAGCTGGGACTACAGGCACGTGCCACCATGCCCAGCTAATTTTTGTATTTTTAGTAGAGACGGGGTTTCACCATGTTGACCAGGATGGTCTCGATCTCTTGACCTCGTGATCCACCCGCCTCGGCCTCCCAAAGTGCTGGGATTACAGGCGTGAGCCACCGTGCCCTGCCGATTTTTTTTTTTTTTTTTGAGACAGAGTCTCACTTTCTCACCCAGGCTGGAGTGCAATGGCGTGATCTCAGCTCACTGCAACCTCCACCTCCGGGTTCAAGCAATTCTCCTGCCTCATCCTCCTGAGTAGCTGGGATTATAGGTACGCACCACCACGCCTAGCTAATTGTATTTTTAGTAGAGACAGGGTTTCACTATGTTGGCCAGGCTGGGCTTGAACTCCTGACCTCAGGTGATCCACCCGCCTTGGCCTCCAGCCTAGATTTTTGAGCTGCAGACTGGTGGACCCTGTTGCTACACAGTTACAAAAGCTGGAAACCCTGGGGTCATCCTTGACCCTTCCTCCTTCTGCTCACCCCACATCTGATCTGTCAGCAGAACCTGTTGTTCTGCCTTTGGAATAGCTTCTGAGACCTGCAGCCTCTACCTGGTCTCGGCTGCTTTACCTGTGAATGTCCTGCCTGTCCTCCACGGCTCATCTCCTCCATAGGGAGCCCTCCTCCTGTGCTCCGTAGCCTGGGGGCTATGGGTGCCTGTGCTGTCTTGACAAGCATTTGCTCAAGTAAACTGGTCTCCCTATCTCACCTGATTTGACCAGAGCAAGAACCTTATATACCAGTGTGAACAGAACTGGGAGAGAGGCATGTAAGAGGCCAGCTTCTAATCTTTCATCTTTTTTTTTTTTTTTTAGATAGGGTCTTACTCTGTTTCCCAGGCTGTAGTGCAATGGTGAGATCTCAGCTAACTGTAATCTCTGCCTCCAGGGTTCAAGTGATTCTCTTGCTTCAGCCTCCCAAGTAGCTGGGATTACAGGCACCTGCCACCACACCTGGCTTTTTTTTTTTTTTTTTTTTTTTTGAGACAGAGTTTCGCTCTTGTTACCCAGGCTGGAGTGCAATGGCGCGATCTCGGCTCACCGCAACCTCCGCCTCCTGGGTTCAAGCAATTCTCCTGCCTCAGCACACCTGGCTCTTAAAAAATTTTTTTAAATTTTGTAATTTTTGGTAGAGATGGGGTTTCACCATGTTGGCCAGGCTGGTCTTGAACTCCTGACCTCAAGTGATCTGCCTGCCTCGGCCTCCCAAAGTGCTGGGATTTCAGGCGAGAGCCACCCCACCTGGCCCTCATCTTTTCACTTTAAAGAACAAAGCTCTGGTTATAGTACCCATCACACTGTATTCCTGTTACTCCTGCAGATGTGCGAACCTGCCTGGCTAGAGATGGACCCCATGGGAGTGCTCAGTCACCACCTGGTGGAGCAGGGAGGGAACGAAGCACGATGGGAGAGGGAAGAATGTGGAAGGGGAGGGGTAAAGAAGAGGGAATGGGTGGCCCTCACCTCACTTCTGCCCCTCTCAGTTATAGCCCAGACCCTCCCCTAGGTTTCCCAAGTGTGCCAGGGGAAGCCTTGCCCTCTGGCCAGGCAAAGCCATTGGAAGTCTGTAAAGATTGCACACAGTCAGAGAAACAGCAGCAGTGCTAATGATAGCAACATCCCCCTCCCTTGTCCCCTGCCCCACGACAGGTAGGCAGTCACAGCCCAGCCCTGAGGAAGGAGCAGTTACCCATCTCCCTGCCACACACCATAGATCTTCTGGATGCCCTGGAGATCATCCTGGGGCAGCTTGAAGTTGTGCGTCTCCATGTACTGGTAGAAGGGTGCCATGATGGCACTGGGGTCGTTGGAGTGCTCCAGTCCCAGTGCGTGGCCCAGCTCATGCACAGCCACCAGGAAGAGGTCGTTCCCTGTGGAAAGGAGCATGGGGAGGTGCCCAGGGCACCCGCTTAGATGTGAGTCAGTCAGCCAAGCCATTACCTCAGCAAACACCAACCACAGGCCCTGTGCCAGGCCCTGTGCTGGACACTGGAGACATACAGAGAAATCAGACACAACCCCTGCCTCCCAGGCTTCTCTGCAGGATGGGGACAAGGAGAGAGAGAACACCAGTGAGGCAGAGGGCTCCGGGGGCATTAGGAATGTCTGGAAGGGTTGGGTGGGGATTCCGAGGAGAGAGGGGTCATTTAAACTTGGAGGAAGATGTTCAGGGAAGGCTTCACAAAGATGAAGCTGAAGCTGAGTCTTGAAGGATTAGAAGTTAGTCAGGAGAATGGATTCGGGGGTAGGAGAGGAAGGGTGGGGGTGGCATTCTTGGCAGATAGAATGCGATAAACAAGGTCCAGGGACAAGCAGTTTCATTCCACCTGGCTCTGGAACAAAGCACGAGGGGAGGGCTGGAGAGAGATGAGGTCAGCCAGGCTGGCAAGCAGGGCGCTTAATGCCATACAAAGGAATTTGGATCAGCTTCTTGGCTAGTGGGGGGTTTAAGCAGGAGTGGGGGTGGTGATACAATGAAATCACTCTGGCTGCATTTGGAGGGAGGATTAGAGGGAACAAGAGCTGGGGCAGGGGGATCCGTTTGGAAACTGGGGTCCAGGTGAGAGATAAAAAGGCACTGAGGCTGACCAGGCGCAGTGGCTGATGCCTATAATCCCAGCACTTTGGGAGGCTGAGGTGGGCAGATCACTTGAGGTCAGGAGTTTGAGACCAGCCTGGCCAACATGGTGAAACCCCATCTCTACTAAAAATACAAAAAATTAGCCAGGCATGATGGCACGTGCCTGTAATCCCAGCTACTTGGAAGGCAGAGGCAGGAGAATCGCTTGATCCTAGGAGGCGTAGGCTGCAGTGAGCTGAGATTGCACCACTGCATTCCAGGTTGGACAACAGAGTGAGACTCCATTTCAGAAAATAATAATAATAAAAAGGCCCTGAGCCCAGGTGGAGGGAATAGGGACAAAGAGAGCAAGTCCTAGGGTTGGCAGACTGGCAGTCAGCTTCAGGAGGCTCCAGGCAGGCGGGGCCTGGGCGTGAGCAGCTCTCTGCAGGACCTCAGTTCTGGAGGAAGGGAACTGCCGGCCAAGATTAAGGCAGGGATTCGAGTGTAGGTGAAAACACAATCCAGGTCCTGGACACGGGACACGGGATCCCGAGGGTGGAACTGAGGCAGCTCCGTGGCACTGTGGTTATGAGCTTGGGCCCCTGAGTGGGACAGATCACCTTCATTCCCCCTGCCAGTCTGTGAATATGGCCAGTAGGGCTACCCCTAAGCCTCAACATCCTCACTTATAAAACGGGGGCATCAGACCTACCTCACCAGGCTATGTGAGGTTGAATAAGATACACGCGAAGTACGTGGCGTGGCACAGAATGGCAGCTGTTGTAATCCTATATCAGACAGAAGCTGGGTGACTGGAAGAAGCCCACTGACCAGAAAGGAAGCACAAGGCCAGTGGAGCACCAGCAACCAGATCCTCTGAAAGCCAACTCCCCTGAGCTTCTGTATTATGCCTAGGACAGGACAAGGAGGCCTGAACTTAGGGGGATTAAGTGACTGTAGCTTTGGGGAAAAAAATGCAGGGGGCAGGGAGTTGATAGGCCATTGGACCGACAGTCCTGACTCCCATCTGCCCAGTTTCAGACCCTTCCTTGCCTTGACCTCTGGCATTTGTAGCCCTGTGAGCCCTGCCTCTTATCACCTGGCTCTAAGGCATGGCTCAGCCCATTCCTGCCACCTCTAAGTCCAGGGAGACTGCTAGGAGCCTAAGAGGTGGTCAGGAGTCCTACTGCCCACTCTGGCCCAAGTATCACTGGCAAGTTGTTCTACCCCAACCCAGCCTAGCATCACGTCGGGGTGAGGATTGTTTGGTCTTCCTAGCTTAGGTCTCCGGAAGAGAGAAGAACCCCATGGGGCAGACCCAGGCCAAGGGCAGTACATGCCTGCCATAATACTGACATCACCAGTGTCTTCTGTGAAGCTGCCTTTGAGCAATGAAAAGGAAGGGGGATGGGCAAGATCAGTGCAAGGTTGGCCAAAAGCCTGGGGCTGGCCTTCTGCTGGCATGAGAGGGCCAGGCTGCCCCCAGCTCCTTCCTCAGGTCCTGGCCCCTCTGGCAGCAGGGAATGGTGAGCTCATCCCTGAGCTCCATCCCAAACAAAGGCAACTGCTAGAGCCAGCGGAAGGCCGCTCTGCTTCCTGGGGTCCAGTCCTGGCTCTGCTCCTGGGCTGTTCTATGACCTGGGACAAGGTGTTCAGGGCTTCTGTCTCCTGAGCAGGCTCTTCCCCAGGGGTTGTCCGCAGGTAGCTCAGCTGGGAACCAGGGAACAGGGCTCTGAGCACCGTGGGAGACTCAAAACCTTTGTCCACAGCCTTGTCTCTTGCTCTTTTAACCCCTGTGCTGAGTCTGCAGAGAACAGAAGTAACCCCTTAAAGGAAAGAGGCCTGTGGGTTGGGTCCAGGAACCAAAGAGAAGGGAAGAGCCAGGGAGCCAGCATCCTGCCACACAGAAACCCAAGAGACCCCTTGGGAGAGAGTGGGGCAGGGGCAGGACTCCCTGAGCTTGTGAGGTGAAGGCAGAGGTGTGAGAAGGAGAGGCCTGCTATGAGGACCCCATGCTCCACAGGCAGGAGGCTATTAGGGTCTTCATTCTTTTTTTTTTTTTTTTTTGAGACGGAGTCTTGCTCTGTCGCCAGGCTGGAGTACAGCGGCATGATCTCAGCTCACTGCAACCTCCACCTCCTGGGTTCAAGCGATTCTGCTGCCTCAGCCTCTTGAGTAGCTGGGACTATAGGCGTGCATCACCATGCCTGGATAATTTTTTATATTTCAGTAGAGACGGGGTTTCACCATGTTGGCCAGGATGGTCTTGATCTCCTGACCTTGTGATCCACCTGCCTTGGCCTCCCAAAGTGCTAGGATTACAGGCATGAGCCACCGTGCCCAGCCGGGTCTTCACTCTTTAAGTGGGTGAGAAGCAGGGAAGCAGAGTGGTCAGGAGTGCAGTCTCTGGGAGCTGGACTGCCTGGTTTTGAATCCCAGCTCTGCCATGTCCTAGCAGTGTGACATTTTAAATTTCTTCCTCTGGAAGCTAGAAGGAAAAATGGCACCTTGGTCATAGGGATGGGGGTGAAGATGAATGAGGCAGAGTGTGTAATGCACTCACACCGGCTCCTGGCACAGAAGTATTACCCTTCATTAGCAGGGTCCTGTTGAGCTGTGTGTGAGTACCAGCAACCCTGATAGGGTGTGTTCCTGGAAGTCCCTGGGCCTCTGAGCAAGTCCCCAGCAGTCTACTTGGCTACTCAAGTGGGCCTTGTCTTTACCTCATTTCTTTCTCTTAGGATCTCCCTATTTGGTGGTTCTCATCTCATTAACTCTGCCAGCCCCACAAAAGGTGATAGCATTTCCCTTTGCCTCTGTCCTTTTGCCAGTGCTGCCCCTCCACTTGGAATAACCAGATTCCTTCAAAGTTCAGCTCCATGCCTATCTTCCCGGAAGCCTTCCTTGACCTCCCAGCTGGCAGTGAGTGCGCCTTCCACTGTACCCTCCCGGCAGTTTCTCTGAACTGCCTTAATGGCACTGACCGCTTCCTCCCCACATGATGCCACTAGTGCACATGCTTGCCACCCAGGACTGTGGGTTCCTTGAGGATATGCTTTGTGTTGAAGAGCAAGGTGACAGCACCCGAGATGGAACAGTGCCAAAAGCACAGTATTTTCCCAGGGGACCACCTGCAGCAGAATCACCTGGGGTGACATAAAAATGCAGAGTCCTGCGGTCACACCTGGCTCTGTTGCTTTCCAACTGGGTGAATTTCCTATGTTTTATTGTATTTCTTTTTTTTTTTTTTTGAGACAGAATCTTGCTCTGTTGCCCAGGCTAGAGTGTAGTAGTGTGATCTCGGCTCACTGCAACCTCCACCTCCTGGGTTCAAGTGACTGTCCTGCCTCAACCTCCCGAGAAGCTGAAATTACAGGCATATGCCACCACACCCAACTAATTTTTGTATTTTTCATAGGGTTTCACTATGTTGGCCAGGCTGGTCTTGAACTCCTGGCCTCAAGTGATCCACCTGCCTCAGCCTCCCAAAGTGCTGGGATTACAGGGGTGAGCCACTGCACCGGCCTGTATTTTTTTTTTTAAGACAGGGTCATGCTATTTGCTATGTTGCTCAGGCTAGTCTTAATCACCTGGGCTCAAGCCAGCCTCCTGCCTCATCCTCCCGAGTACTTGGACCACAGGTGCACCCGGTTCAAGAAATCCACTTTCCTCATCTGTAAAGTGGTGATGATAATCCCTGCCAGTTGGCCTCCTAGGGCAGGGATGGGAGGAGTCTGTGAGGTCAATGTGGAGGGGCTCACTCTGTGCAGCAGGGCTGGGTCAGGATGACTCTCTTGTCCTGTCACCTTCCCCTACGCAGGAGCAGGGCAGGGCAGGGCAGGGCAGGGCAGGGCACCCTCCCCAGCAGAGCTTAGTGACTATCTGTTGACTTTACTGCTTGACTCATTTGAAAGAAACGAGGGCAGAAGATGTCTGAAAGTAGCCCCACGAACCAGCTTAAAGGTGGGTTGGGCTAGCTTGCCCCTTCACTCAGACTCCACCTAAGTGAGGAAGCAGAACCACCTTTATGACCCAGTGGTTCTCCAGGGGAGCCTTTTATTTTTATTATTTATTTTTGAGAACAGAGTCTTACTCCGTCCCCCAGGTTGGAGTGCAGTGGCATGATCTCAGCTCACTGCAATCTCAGCCTCAGCCCCCAGGTTCAAGCAATTCTCCTGCCTCAGCCTCCCAAGTAGCTGGGATTACAGGTACATGCCTCCACGCCTGGCTAATTTTTGTATTTTCAGTAGAGACAGGGTTTTACTGTGTTGGCCAGGCTGGTCTCAAACTCCTGACCTCAGGTGACCTACCTGCCTCGGCCTCCTGAAGTGCTGGGATTATAGGTGTGGGCCACTGCATCTGGCCCAGGGGAGCCTTTTAAATACATGGAGGAAATAGGGAAGATACTCTGATTCAGGAGGTTTGGGTTGGGACATAGGCAATGTTTGTTCTTTTTCTTTTTTCTTTTTTTTTAAGTTTTCCAGGTGAATTGTATAATGGTTGGGTCAGGCTGACACAACCTGAAGCAAATGCTTGACCTCAGCATCACTAAAAGTGGGACAGTCGGCATCATATGTGTTTGCCGATGCGGTGCATAGGAAGTACCAGCACCACCTAGGAAGTATTCTTGCCAAAAAATTGAACTTGAATCTAGTCTGGCCTGTAGATCTAATGAACAACATTCAGGAATTATGGGGAAGAGAAACATATTAAAAGTGAAATTGATTCTACTCAAGCCAAATGATTATACTCAGGACACATGACCCAGTTTCTTCAAGAAATATATGGAGGGAAACGTGTGTGTAGGGCGGGGTGTTTTAAATAAAAAGGGCTTTAAGAGACACATCAGCCATGTCTGATGTGTGGATCTTGTTTGGATCCTGATTCAAGCAAACAACTGTAAAAGACATTTCTGAGGCCGGGCGCAGTGGCTCACGCCTGTAATCCCAGCACTTTGGGATGCCAAGGTGGGCGGTCACGAGGTCAGGAGATCAAGACCATCCTGGCCAGCATGGTGAAACCCCATCTCTATTAAAAATATGAAAATTAGCTGGGTGTGGTGGTGTGTGTCCGTAATCCCAGCTACTTGGGAGGCTGAGGCAAGAGAACCCCTTGAACCCAGGAAGCAGAGATTGCAGTGAGCCGAGACTGGGCTACAGCACTGGGCAACAG
Source organism: Alouatta palliata (assembly GCA_004027835.1). NCBI lineage: Eukaryota > Metazoa > Chordata > Mammalia > Primates > Atelidae > Alouatta > Alouatta palliata. The sequence goes on along the minus strand of PVKV010031238.1, from coordinate 13,449 downwards.
AGTGAGACTCTTGTCTCAAAAAAAAGAAAGAAAAGAAAAGAAAAATAAAGATATTTCTGAAGTACTTTGGGAAAGTGAACTCAAACTAGGTATTAGATTTTTTTTTTTTTTTTTTTTTTTAAAGACGGGGTTTCACCATGTTGGTCAGGCTGGTCTCGAACTCCCGACCTCAGGTGATCCGCCCGCCTTGGCCTCCAAAGTGCTTGGATTACAGGCGTGAGCCACCACGCCCGGCCTGGGTATTAGATTTTTAAAAATTATTGTTAATTTTGTTGGGTTTGATAATGATTGTGTGGTTAGGTTAAAAATTAGCCTTTATCTGTTAGAGGCATATACTAAAGTATTTAAAGATGAAATGATATTATGCCTGAGATTTTCTTTAAAATACATCAGCCAAAAAAAGGTGGATAAAATAGGAATGCCACAATGTTGATAATTGCTGAGGCAGGTGATGGGTACCTGGGAGATCATAGAATCATTCTTCCTGCTTTTGTGAATTTGAAATTTTCCATGATGAGAGTTTAGAAAAAAGAAGTAAGCTAGTAAGTTCAAAAAGTTCCCAGGAAACGCCACTCCCTTGCTGAGTCTATGTGGAAATTAAACGAGATAATATATGGATGCTCGATAAATTTTGGTTCCTTTCCTCTTGCCCAAAACCTGCCTTCACTGCATTCCAGTTTACCAGCCCGGGATTGATTGCTGTGATCCTGGGCTGCATCTGGACAGATCATGCTTGGCTTTCCAGAACAGAGCAAAGTCCTGATTCTTGTCCAAAGAAGACATTAGCCATCTTGGAATTTCTATCAGGATTGGCATTCTCTCATGAAAGCTAGGGTGGGACAGACGGGAGAGGTGCCGGGAAGGTGCCCATCCACAGGTCCCAGGTCCTTCCCACACACACCACCAGCTCTTGGGATTTGGGGGCTGTGTCCAGCAAGTTCCGAAAAAATGAGGAGCAGGTGTGGGAAGTGCACAGCCCCAGTGCTGAGCAGAAGGTGAGGGCAGAGGAGTGGGAGTGTCTTCCCAGTGCCTCCTCTGAACAACTTTTTGAACATTCATTTGTCTCTATCAGAAATATAACTAAAACTTTATCTCCTAACAGTGCCTGGCACGTAAAAAGACCTCAAAAATGTTAGTTCTCTTCTTCTTACATCTTATCAGTTAGCACAGACAGCCATTCATTGACACTGATCCAAAAATAAGAATGAGATAAAGAATAGGTACTCAGAGAGCCAGGAAATACATGCAGGACACACGGGAGAGATACCAGGGAAAAGGAAATGGAGCTCGAGAGGAAAGAGGGCAAAAATCTGAAGAACGAAGAGGACCAAGAACAATTTAACAGGTTCATGACTTTGCCTAGGCTGAGCCATGGCCAAACCACCTTTGCCAAAGGTCTAACCTTTGACAGATAACCCCTGATCCATGCAATGATATGAAGTGTTCTCAAGGGGGTGATCCCCAGCTAGACACCAAACATGGCCTCTGAGGACACAAACTTTGAGAGTCTGCTCTCAGCTTGGAGCAGCCGCAGGGCAGGAAAAAAGGATGCCCGGTGTTTCCCAAGTGTGGAATTTCAGCTTAAGTCAGGATCTCTGTGGGAAGGGCCTGGGAATCCACATTTATAGCAAGAACCCCTGCTGGTTCTTATGATCAGGCCAGGTAGGAAAACTCTAGGTATTAAGATGGCATTTCTCATGGTGATGGAACACCTGCATCAGAAGCCCCTTGGGAATTTATTAGACTGATTACAGATTCCCAGGCCCTATCCCAGACCCAGAGAGTCAGAATGACAAGATTAGGGTCCTGGAATCTGCATTCTTTGTTGTTTTTTTTTTTGAGATGGAGTCTCACTCTGTTGCCCAGGCTGGAGTACAGTGGTGCGATCTCTGCTCACTGCAACCTCCACCTCCTGGGTTCAAGCGATCCTCCTGCCTCAGCCTCCAGAGTAGCTGGGATTGCAGGGGCACACCACCACGCCCGGCTAAGTTTTGTATTTTTAGTAGAGACAAGGTTTCACCTTGTTGGCCAGGCTCGTCTCAAGCTCCTGACCTCAGGTGATCTGCCTGCCTCGGCCTCCCAAAGTGCTGGGATTACCGGCATGAGCCACCATGTCTGGCCTGGAATCTGCATTTTAAAAAATAGTTTCTAGGTGATTCTGGTGTGCCCTACAGTTTGAGAACCATGGAGGCTCAGCATGATGGCTAAGAGCATTGGCTCCAGGGCCACAGTCCCCAGGTTCAAAGCCTTATTTCACCATTCACCAACTATGGGACCTTAGGTGGGTTACTTGATGTTTCTCTGTATTTCGGTTTATCTATCTGTAAAATGAACATAACAATATTTACTTATAATAATAATTTTACATTATTATATATGTATACATATATAATATATAAATGTAATTATATATTACAATATATTTAATAGATATAATAGTTCCCACACATAATGTGTGGCAAGCACTTGGCACGGGCCTTAGAACACCAGCATACCCACTAATTGTCATCTATTATAATCCAAAAGCCAGACTCCTCTGCCCCTCTTTCCTCCAAACTCCTACTGTGTTTTCTTGGTACCTCTTTCTTGGTACAGCCTTGGGTAGAGTCTGTCTGTGACAGGGTTACTTATATGCCCACCTACCTCCCCTGCCAGGCTGACACTGGACTGCCAGAGGACAGAGATCATGCCTTTTTTTTTTTAGATGGAGTTTCGATCTGTCACCCAGGCCGAAGATCATGCCTTTTTTTTTTTTTTTTGAGAAGGAGTCTCGCTCTGTCACCCAGGCTGGAGTGCAGTGGCACTATCTCAGCTTACCACAACATCCACCTCCCAGGTTCAAGTGATTCTCCTGTCTTAGCCTCCCAAGTAGCTGGGATTACAGGCGCGTGCCACCATGCCCAACTAAATCGTACCATTTTTTTTAAACGTCAGCTCCCCCTGCTCTTTGTAAGACTTTGTATCATGTTCATTAGAGTTGGAAGGGCCCTTAGCGATCACCTAATCCAGCCCCTCACTTTGCAGACAAGGAGACTGAGCATATTACACAGCCAATAATTGAACCTGGGGTTGATGCCTGCTTTGCCACCTTTCAGCTATGCCATTTGAGCCCCAACTCTTCATCTTAAAAATGGGTATAATAATGTACACTTGCCTACGTACTCAGCAGGTGCCTTGTGAGTAATACTGACGAGGAACTCTTTGGCAGCCTGCAAGGTATCATTACTATTGCTGCCCAGTATTGACTCTGCCTCCATAAATATTCATGGAACCGTAGTGGTGCAGGGCAAATTATCCAAGGATGCCAGAATAATTGCAGGTGCTACTGCTCACCTGTGAGGTCGACAAAGGAGAGAGCCAGTCGTGTTGTTCATAAGATGGCTTTTGGAGCCCTCATCATTCAGGCCAGAGCCTACTTTCAGATCCCACTTTCAGCTTTAACGCCTTTTAAACATTTTTTTTTTTTTGAGATGGAATTTCACTCTTGTCGCCTGGGCTGGAGTGCAATGGCGTGATCTTAGCTCACTGCAACCTCCGCCTCCTGGGTTCAAGCGATTCTCATGCCTCAGCCTCCTTAGTTGCTGGGATTACAGGCACCTGCCACCACACCCAGCTAATTTTTGTATTTTTAGTAGAGACAGTTTCATCATGTTGGTCAGGCTGGTCTCAAACTCCTGACCTCAGGTGGTCTGCCCGCCTCGGCCTCCCAAAGTGCTGGGGTTACAGGTGTGAGCCCCTGTACCCGGCACCTTTTAACTTTTTCCTTCAGCCTCTGGTCCATTACTTTCTCTTCTTACTCATGGCCTAATCTTACTTTCCTCCTGCCAACTGGACTATATTCTAAGTGATCTGACTCATCTCCATGGCCCTGGCCCTGGTGGATTGAATGTTGAATATTATCATAAATCACAGTTCCCACCCTCTTATGGTCTTAGTTCTTGGACAAGATGCTCCAGAAAGCAGGAAACTCATCTAAGGTGTCCTCCAAGTTCTTTCCCAACAACTGAGCAGCCAAAACTGACCCCTGTCCCCTCATGGCCTTACCGTCATGGTTGGCATTTCCTAGCGTCCATGGCTCATCGGAGTCAAAGTGGGTGTCTCCTCCAATCCCAGGGCCAGGGAAGTAGGCATGGGCCAGGAATCCCCCTTCTCCATCAAATGGGGAGCTGTCGCCATGGAAACCAGAAGCAAAAAATATCATGATGTCTGCCTCCTTCCGGTCGCTTTTGACCTCATGGTATGGCACCTCTTCAAAGGTCAGTGGGGTCACCTTCTGCCACACATCAAAAGCCTGGCGAATAGCTTTCCGCGTGTCTAGCTCACCCACTTTTGGGGTATAGTTGTGAATGCTGGTGAGAGAGGGGAGGATCATTAGGCAAGATCAGAGAGTCAGAGACTAGCAGAGCTAAAATGGGTATCTGAGACAATGTGGCTCAGTGATCTGATTTTGAACTCTAGAATTCTGCTGAGCTGCCCCAGGGGTTGAAGAAGAGGCTGAGTAGGCAGAGCTCTGGATTCCTCACCCTGCCTCAGTCAGATGGCTTTGCTTTATTCAGTGTTTTCCATTTGATCTCCAGCAAAGCTTGTGTTGAATAAAGGATTCCACTCCAGTTTGTTGAAAAAAGCAAATTAGGGCCAGGTGCAGTGGCTCATGCCTGTAATCCCAACAATCTGGGATGCCAAAGCTGACGGATCACTTGAGGTCAGGAGTTGGAGACCAGCCTGGTCAATGTGGTATAACCCTGTCTCTACTAAACGTACAAAAATTAGCCAGGCATGGTGGTGTGTGCCTGTAGTCCCAGCTACTGGGAAGCTAAAACAGGATAACTGCTTGAACTCGAGAGGTGGAGGTTGCAGTGAGCCAAGATCGCACCATTGCACTCCAGCCTGGGTAACAGTCTCACTCTCAAAAAAAAAAAAAAAAAAAGAAAACAAAAAGAAAAAGAAATAAACTGGTAGATAGAATTTTCTGAATTTTAAGTTTCTTTCCTCATACAAAATATGTTCATTTATAAAAGTTATAAAAATATTCAAATAATGGAGAGAAGTTTAAGTGAAAAGTCTCTTTAAAAAATCTTGGCACTGGCTGGGGATGGTGGCTCACGCCTGTAATCCCCCAGCACTTTGGGAGGCTGAGGCGGGCATATCACCTAAGGTCTGGAGTTTGAGACCAGCCAGGCCAACATGGCGAAACCCCATCTCTACTATAAGTACAAAAATTAGCCAGGTGTGGTGGCCGGCACCTGTAATCCTAGTTACTCAGGAGGTTGAGGCAGAAGAATCACTTGAACCTGGGTGGTGGAGGTTGCAGTGAGCCAAGATCTCGCTACTGTACTCCAGCCCCGGGGGGACAAGAGTAAGAGACTCCATCTCAAAAAACAAACAAACAAAAACTTTGGCACCAACTACTGCTTGTCTACCTAGAATCTGGCTGGTATCTGATTTAATCCATTACAGATTTGACTATTTAGGGGTACTGTGTTCATATTGGGGCATGGATTTTCTACCTACTCCATACGTAAGGAAACCAAGGCCCAGAGAGGCTGAGTGATAGAAGTTAAGGTCAGCATTGGGTTAGAACCCAGTGCTTCTTTCTTTTGATCAACTCTCCCCCTTCAAGAGACCCAAGAGTCTATTCAGCTTCTAACCCAGATTCTTAAATTCTCTTCTCTTGTCAGATTTCTGCAAAAAAAAAAAAAAAAAAAATCCCTTTCTGTAGGGAGCACTTGTCAGCAGGAGAGTCCTTAGTTCAGCTCTAAGGATCTCTGTCTTAGATCCTGCCTCTGCATCCAAGGGATCCACCTGAGATGACAGGAGAGCCTTGAGAAGTGCCAGCCAGCACCCACCTGAGCCTTCCCAGTGCCTGGCCCTTGCCCCAGCCCCACTCTGGTGCCCGAGTCTGCTGTGATGGGCTGCATCATCTCTGCTCTTGGGCCACTGGTCTGACTTGGAGATGAATCCTGCTCTGCCCTCGGTTCCCCCAGACAATCAAGGATGACACGATTACGATTCAGGTCCCAGTTCTTTATACTCCTTAAGACACAACTGGAACTCTGTGTTGGGAATCTCAGGTGAAGTCCATCAGGCGGATTTTAGGGTGGGAGGATCTAGATCAGGGGGAATGGGGTTTGGCAGGCAGTGATAAGGAGAATGAATTAAGCCATGGTTTTGTGTGTTTTGTTTTGTGGTTTTTGTTTTGTTTTGGAGACAGAGTCTCATTCTGTCACCTAGGCTGCAGTGCAGTGGCGTGATCACAGCTCAGTGCAAGCCATGATTCTTTATCACAGCTGAAAGTTACTAAACCGTTCGTACCCCACTTTCTGTAACTTAAAAACTACAGGCATCTAAACAGAACACAACTGAGAGCCCCCAGAGGACCAAATAAACCTGAGGTTAGAGTCACAGCATCCTGTGGAAGCCACAAGGAGGACAAAGTCACAGGCTCTCAGCACCTGGTACCAGTGCCCACATGCCTGGCCCTTGGCGTATGTTGTGAGCCTCATCCCCAGGCCCACCTACACTGTGAGCCTTTGAAACTCAGACCAGGAAAAACACAGTGAGGGTGGCACCAAAGCCAGGGAGGAAGAGAGGGAGTCCAAGCACCTGTAGGTGATGTGTTTTTGCCTCCACTTCTGTCCGGTCAGGGCATAGCGCTTGTTTCTCCGCCTACGGCTTAAGTGGGGGTGATCAGGGACACCACATCGGGGTTTCTTCATCCACCTGGGCAGAGAGAGGACAAACACACATGCATATGCACTGTGGTCACTGAACACTCTTAGGAAGGGATTGCATATTTCCCAGCTCCAGTCTGGAAAGCAATGTGCATCCTCAACCTACACTCTGGGACCCTGGCTCAGATGGACCCCAACAGGAACATGATTGAGTGATTGATTCATGAATTCATGCGCTCACAATCATATGAGGAAACACAGCTGTATAAAGACTGAGAATCAGAATACATGGACTTGATAAGTTTCAGCTCCACTGCTAGTCATAGGACCCCCCCCCAGACAATTGATGGAACCACTGTGAGCCTCAGTTTCCTCATCTGCAACATGAGAACTATAGTTCTTGTTGTTCTTAGGTGGCAGTGAGTCTTCAAGGAGGAAGCACATGTGAAAATGCTCTGTAAATGCAATCAGAGCACAGCATGCCCTGGTTAAGAGCCTCCAACGACTTCCCTGAACACCCAGAATAAAATTCGAACTCTTTAGCTGGGCATAGTGGCTCACGCCTATAATTCCAGCACTTTGGGAGGCCAAGGTGGGTGGATCACCTGAGGTCAGGAGTTCAAGACCAGCTTGGCCAACATGGTGAAACCTCATCTCTACTAAAAATACAAAAAAAAAAAAAAAAAAAAAAAAAATTAGCCAGCTGCAGTGGCTCACACCTGTAATCCCAGCTACTCAGGAGGCTGAGGCAGAAGAATCGCTTGAACCTGAGAGGTGGAGGTTGCAGTGAGCTGAGATAGAGCCACTGCACTCCAGCCTGGGCAACAGAGCGAGACTCCGTCATCCTGGCCCACAAAGCCCCACGTGATCCAGCCTGTGCATACCTGTCCAAGAACATCGTCACCCTTTTTTATATCCTTTGCTCCAGTCATGGCAGCCTTCTTGCTGTTCCTTGAACATGCTAAGCCTATTCCCGTGCCAGGGTCTTTGCAGCTATTCCCTCTACTTGCAACACTCTTCTTTTGCATGTGGTTTGTTTCCTTACTTCATTAAAGTCTTTGCTCAAATATTACCCCTTCAGAGAGGACTTCCTCACCCTCTCTATCTAAAATAGTTTCCCTGTCCCCAGTCCACTGCTATCTGCTTATCCTGCTTAATGTTTCTTCACAGGATTTATCACTCGAGAACTTAGATTATGCATTTGCTTTTATTCTTTGTCTCTTTCCCCACATTCTAAGCTCCATAAGGACAGGAACTTTGCTGGTATCCCTAGGGCTGGCACAGTACCTGACATAGAAGGGGTTCAATAATTATTGTCGACTAACTGATGGAATGAATGAATAGAACTATCCAGCAGTAGAAATGGCATAGCATGGAAGACAGCAAATTCTTTCACCAGACTTGTTCAAGAAGTGGCTAAACAGGCTGAGTGCGGTGCTCATGCCTGTAATCCCAGCACTCTGGGAGGCTGAGGCAGGTGGATTACCTGAGGTCAGGAGTTCGAGACCAGCCTGGCCAACATGGTGAAACCACGTCTCTACTAAAAATACAAAAAACGAGCTGTGTGTGGTGGTGGATGCCTGTAATCCCAGCTACTTGGGAGGCTGAGGCAGGAGAATTGCTTGAACCTGGGAGGCTGAGGTTGCAGTGAGCCGAGATCATGCCATTGCACTCCAGTCTGGGCAACAAGAGTGAAACACTGTCTCAGAGAAAAAAAAAAAAAGAAGTGGCTAAATAACTGTGGGATGTGGAACATAATTATCTGCAGCATTTATTACATTGTGTTGTGATTTAAAATCTATTGATCTGTTTCCTCTAATAAATGGTAAATTGAGGACAGGAGCTATGTCCTGTTCATCATTGTGTCCCCAGAAGGTAGCCCAGTGCCTGAAATTATGTAAATTCTGATATCTGCTTTATAGCAGGGGATATAGTTTTGATTTGTGTCCCTGCCCTATCTCCTGTCAAATTGTAATCCCCAGTGTTGGAGGTGGGCCTGGTGGGAGATGATTGGACCATGGGGGCGGACTTCTCCCTTGCTGTTCTTGTGATAGTGAGTTCTCATGAGATATGGTTGGTTAACAGTGTATAGCACTTTGCCCTTCTTACTTTTCCTCCTGCCATGTGAAGATGTACTTGCTTCCCCCTTGCCTTCTGCTGTGATTGAAAGTTTCCTGAGGCATCCCCAGCCATGCTTCCTGTAAAGCCTGTGGAACCCTGAGCCAATTAAACTTCTTTCCTTTATAAATTACCCAGTTTTGGGGATTTCCTTTCTTTCTTTTTTTTTTTTTTCTGATACAGAGTTTCGCTCTGTTGCCCAGGCTGGAGTGCAGTGGTGTGATCTCAGCTTACCGCAACCTCTGCCTCCCCATTTCAAACAATTCTCCCGCCTCAGCCTCCTGAGTAGTAGGTGGGATTACAGGCGCGCAGCACCACCACGCCCAGCTAATTTTTGTATTTTTAGTAGAGACAGGGTTTCACCATGTTGGCCAGGCTGGTCTCGAACTCCAAACCTCAGGTGATGCACCCGCCTCAGCCTCCCCGAAATGGTGGGATTACAGGTATGAGCCACTGTGCCTGGCACATTCTTTCAAAACGTTTGATTCTTGGCCAGGTGCAGTGGCTCACGCCTATAATCCTAGCACTTTGGCAAGCTGAGGCAGGCAGATTGCTTGAGCCTAGGAGACCGTGACCAGCCTGGGCAACATGGCAAAACCCTATCTCTACTAAAAATACAAACAATTAGCCAGGCATGGTGGCATATTCCTGTAGTCTCAGTTACTAGGGAGGCTGAGGTGGGAGGATCACCTGAGCTTGGAAAGTTGAGGCTACAGTGAGCCAAGATTGCACCCCTACACTCCAGCCTGGGCGAGCCTTGTCTCAAAAAAAGAAAACAAAGTTTGATTCTCAAAACAACACTGTGAGGTAGCCAGATGAGGGAAAAGATCCACAGATAAATCCAGTACCTTGCAAAACATAGAAATCAGCAAGGCAGGACTGGAACTTAGGTGAATGAAAAAATGAACTATTAATTAATGCAATTTAACAAAGCCTGGAGCTTTTCTTTTTTTCTGTCAGTGCTTACACAAGGCTGAGCTAGAGGAACTACGTGTTGTTGAACAAATGAACGAGTGAATGAATAGATGTGTGACATTACCCAAGGTAGACTCTCCAACATAGTACTTTATTTTTTATTTATTTATTTTTTTGAGATGGAGTCTCACTCTGTTGCCCAGACTGGAGTACAGTGGCATGATCTCGGCTCACCACAACCTCCACCTCCCAGGTTCAAGTGATTCTCCTGCCTCAGCCTCCCAAGTAGCTGGAATTACAGGCGTGTGCCACCATGCACGGCTAATTTTTGTATTTTTAGTAGAGACGGGATTTCACCATGTTGGGCAGGCTGGTCTCAAACTCCTGACATTGTGATTCCCCCCACCTTGGCCTCCCAAAGTGCTGGGATTACAGATATGAGCCACCATGCTTGGCCAACAACACAGTACTTTAAATGGCTAATCTAACTTCCTTTCATTAACAGTCCCTGGGAAGAGAACCAAGAACCACCTCTGGCTAAGTTAGAGCTGGAAGGCACTTAGGGGAGGACAGGCAGCCATTGCCCAAGGTCACAGAGCTGGAGCTGCAACTCGGGTCTCCAAATTCTATCCCAAACGCTCCCCAACTCAGGTCTTGGATTAATAAGTGTGATTTGCTTCCTTCCTCCTTCTCCTGCTTTCAGAACACAACTCCCCCGCCTTCCTACAAGGTGGTGTGGGCACAACTGCAAGTAGGAAAAGCCATCCTTTTCCCTCGATCGTTCCTTCTGCCTTCTCCTTTCACCGTCCACCTGCCACTCTCTGAGCACCATCCAACAGGCCTGGGGCTTTTTGGAACAGAGTAAAACCCGAGGCCAGGTGGTGCCGCAGCAGAGACGCCAGAGCTCCTGCCCCAGGATGCACTGCCATGAGGCCTGTGCAAAGCCCTCAAAATAACCTCCCCTTTGAAAGGTGGCTGGGCTTTCTTTAACCAGCCCACTCTGGAGGCCACAGGGCCAAGGAGTCCACGGTATTCACAACATCACAAGAAGTTCACACTCTTATAATCAGAGAATCCTAGGAATGGGAAATGTTCACATAGAATTTTAGGATCCTAAAACCCAGACTCCCTAAGTTTTAAAAGCTTAGATGCTTAAAATAATGGAATCTAGGCTGGGCGTGGTGGCTCCCTCTTGTAATCCTAGCACTCTGGGAGGCCAAGGTGGGCGGATCACCTGAGGTCAGGAGTTGGGAGACCAGCCTGGCAAACATGGTGAAAGCCCATTTCTACTAAAAATACAAAAACATTTGCCAGGCGTGGTGGTGTGTGCCTGTAATCCCAGCCACTTGGGAGGCTGAGGCAGGAGAATCACTTGAACCCTGGAAGGAAAGGTTGCCTCTGATCATGAGATCATGCCACTGACCTCCATCCTGGGTGACAGAGTGAGACTCCATCTCATTAAAAAAAAAAAAAAAAAAATGGTATCTAGAATTTAGAGCCATAATCCAACACTCCCTTTTGCAAATGAACACACTGAGACCCAGAGAGATGATTCTGTCCAGGAGTGACTTATCTCAAATTGATCCTTGATCCACAACTGGGTGCATTTCCTGTTCCTCCCCCCACCAACTCCCCTGCATCCTCACCCAGCCCTGCTAGCTCCTTCCACCTGCCTCAGGCTCCCCTCCCTTCCCACCTCCTTAGGAAACTCCCTCCTGCCCTTTTCCACGCTGTAGTGATGTGAATGGCTTTTCTTAAACAGCTCTCATAGCTTTCTTAAGCAAGTTTAGGCCTGTTCAACTCTCTCCCATCTTAAACAAAAAAACAAAACTTCATCCTCACTAGCGGCTACCCATTTATTCCTACCTCCCTGTCAAGGTTCTTGAATGTTTTCCCTCTACTTGCCACTTTTATTCTTCACCTCTGCTTCTCCCCACTTCAATCTGACTTCATCTCCACCATTCTGCTGAGGTTAGCAACAACCTTTTTGTCACTAAACCCAGCTGACGAATTTCAGCCATGCTCCTGTTGGACAGCTCGGCAGCAGCTGGCCCCACTGACACCACACACCGTGTGGCATCATAACATTGCCTCACATCATCACGGCAGGCTTCCTCCTCTCCAGCTGCCCCTTCTTGGCTGGCTTTGTGGGGTTCCATCCCCAGCACCCTGCCCATGAATCTTTATATTCTCCTTGAGTGATTGTGAACATCCTCATGACTTTTTTCTACCTCCTAAGTGTCTCCCCAAGCTCAAGACTGGTGTGGCTAGATGTCTGTGTCTGTCACTAAATGGTGAGCCTCTGGAGGGCCGGATAACGGGCACATGCAGGCACCCAGCAAATGTTTGGGAAATGGAAAAAGTGGAGCCAGCTCATTATCATTCAAGAGTTTTCTGTGTCCTGTGAGATGTGTGAATTGCAGGGAACTCCAGAGTATGACCCAAAGAGCCCCTTTATAACCCAGCCCCTCATTGTCCTGATAAGGAAACTGAGGTCCAGAAGGGTTAAGCAACTTGTCTCCAAGGTCAGATGGCAAGTTAATGGGAGGGCTGGACTCCCATCCCATCCCTTCCCACTCACATCGGGAAGGGCACTTTGGGGTTTTCTCTCCCAGGATGGCCCTGCAGGAATGAAAGATAAGGGAGGATGGGCATGGAGTGGACACAGGGCCGTGATAAATGTGAACCCAAATGTAAGTCCAGGAAGTTCAAAGGCACAATGTCCTACGCAAATCTTACTCGATTGTTGTCTGATCCAACACACCGGTGACTGGGATCCCGTAAAACTGCTGCATAGTGGAGACTGCTGACTGCAAGGCCTTCCCTGAGTGCAACGCAGATGCCCGTGAGTCATAGGGAAGCAGATAGCCATATGACTTTAACCAGTTCTGAAAGACACGTGAGAGAAAAGGATGCATTATGCTGGGAAAGGCTCTGCTCTACCTGGGCAGAGCTGTGCCCTTAAAACCAGCCATCACTTTACCCCAGTGACCTATGGACTCATTCTCTGAGCTTGTCTTCCTTCACTCTATCCTGCAGAAGCTGTCAAATTGATCTCCAGAAGCAGCTTTTATTGGCTTACTCTCCTGCTAGAAACCTTTCATTGGTTTTCTACTGGCAACAGAATAAAGACTAAATGTGAATTCAGCGTTTTCCCCTGCCATGCCTCTTTACTCATTTATTCAGTGCTTTCCACTGATATTGGACTAGACACAAAAAAGCACAGCTCAGTTAATTCTGTGATGCAGAGTGGTATTTTGAAAATGTTGTACCACCCAGAAACCCATTGTGTCTGCCGTCAAAGCCTGACAACGAATCATGTTGTAGAATATTTATTGGCAGGAGATTATATACAATATTGATTGCTAACTTGCTGTGAAACGCAAGCCACTGTAAATAAATATAAATAAAACAATGCATGATCTTAAATAAATGTGTGCATAGAAAAAATATAGAAAGGCACATATAAAAATGTTTATGTAGGAGAATTCCTGAGTTTTAGGAACTACACACTGAAGTATTGAGGCTGACGTAAGAGTGCACAATATCGGCCGGGCGCGGTGGCTCACGCCTGTAATCCCAGCACTTTGGGAGGCCGAGGCGGGTGGATCACGAGGTCAAGAGATCGAGACCATCCTGGTCAACACGGTGAAACCCCGTCTCTACTAAAAATACAAAAATTAGCTGGGCATGGTGGCACGTGCCTGTAGTCCCAGCTACTCGGGAGGCTGAGGCAGGAGAATTG
>PVKV010031237.1:0-21262 GCA_004027835.1 Alouatta palliata | reverse complement strand
TAGGCAGAGTCTCACTCTGTCACCAGGCTGGAGTGCAGTGGCACCATCTCAGCTCACTGCAACCTCCGCCTCCCGGGTTCAAGGATTCTCCTGCCTCAGCCTCCCAAGTAGCTGGGATTACAAGAGTGCACCACCATGCCCAGCTAATTTTTGTATTTTTAGTAGGGACGGGGTTTCACCATGTTGGCCAGGATGGTCTCAATCTCCTGATCTCGCGATCTACCCGCCTCAGCCTCCTAAAGTGCTGGATTTACAGGCGTGAGCCACCATGCCCAGTCTTAATTTTTGTATTTTTTAGTAGAGATGGGTTTTCACAATGTTGGCCAGGCTGGTATCGAACTCCTGACCTCATGATCTGCCCACCTCAGCCTCCCAAAGTGCTGGGATTACAGGCGTGAGCCACTGTACCTGGCCAATATTTGCTTTTATCATTCTACCAAATAACTTGTTTATTGCCCTGGTACAGTTTTGTGCAGAGTCTTTATCCAAAAATAAAATAAATGCAACCCCTTTACTCTTCCTGATATCTTTATCTTTCATTATGGTAACCTTTACAACTTTGCCATACTTGGAAAATATCTGGTACAAGTCATTGTTTGTCAGGGAAAAGGGCAAGCTGGATACATACACTGTGCTCTTACTTGGAACTAATCCACCACTGATTTCTTCAGGTGGGGCGGGCCTGGGAGACCAGAAGAGTGTGAGCCCTCGGCTCAGCTGGGGCTCAACCTCAACTCTTCATAGCCACTCGCAGCGGCCTTGGCATCACGAGTCCTGGGACTCGTTTTTACACTCCTCCTTTTCTACCTTACCATTCAGTGATTCAGTTCCTTAGGACTCAGTCCTAGGATTACTCTCTTCTCATATAACTCTTCCAGACACTCTCAGTTATGTACATGACTTCAAATATCACCCCCATGCAGATGACTCACATTTTAATCTCTAGGCCATATCATTCCTCTGAGGCTCAAATCCAGTAAGCACGTGTTTGCTATTATTATTACTGCTGCTACTGCTCTTTTTCTTCACTGAAAGTTTTTTACCTCAGCGTGTTAGGAAAGTTGGATGATTTTTTTATTGAAGGGGGGCGGACACATCTCCAATATCCAATTTTATAATGTTTCAATAAGAAAGTAGGATTTTCTTGACAGTCAGGTTTTGCTCCTTTATAAAGTGATAACATGTTCACCTCACAGTTGCTTCAGCTTCAGGATTAAAGGAGACTGTATTCACCAGCTGAGGGAGTACAGTATTCTGTATAGAATGCCACTGTGCTAGGCACTTCTACCCACATTATTTTATTTAATCCTCACACTAGCTCTGTGAGGTAGGTATTGTTATCACAACAGCTTATAGATGAGGAAACTAGGGACCAAAATAGAAATAGCTTGCCTGGGGTCATACAGCTACTGATTAGAACCTCAGGTATTGTTAAGAGCTGTCCTAGAGTCATTTGAAAACATCTAAAACCTAAACACCTAAAAGAGATCTTAGAAAAGGAGCTTGATATGACACCCCTCTAGCCTAGCAGAGTATCTTCGACAAGCCTAACTGAGGAACAGGGAGGCTCTTGGTTAATCAGTGAGATCTTACATTGATGTAAGGCTTTTCCAAATAACTTTTACATCTCTGATCACCTGTTCTCTAACCTCTGTGAGATGCCCAGGTATTCTACCTCTCAATTCATCCAGATCAAGTAATTATCTCCCAGTTACACTAGATTTCTCTCCCTCACGCCATGAGCAGCCACTCCAACGTTACGGTCTGAGACCTCTGCCTCCATTATCCTCTTTTTTCCTTTCTGCTCCCAAAGTCGCAGAAACTGCTAGAGGGAGAACCAAGTAGACAAATATAAATTCATGCCGTCCAATTTCAACTTGGCCCTTGCAGCTGCTCAGCAACTCTTTTATTTGTCTCATACATTCCCTGGCACTCTCCCACAGAGGCTGTTCCAGACCGTCCTCTTCTTAAATTCCAGCTCCTCCTGTTCCACTCCTTCAGACCAATCTGCATACTTTCATCAGATGCTTGAGAATTCAGTATCATTGTTTTAAAACTTTTTAATGAAGAATTTACAACATGTATAAAAGTAGAATAGTATAATGAAAATGTTTCAGTATATATCTCTAAAAGGTAAGAACTCTTTTATAAAAAATCGTGATTGTCATACTATTAGCACATATAAACAACTTATTAGATACCAAGAAGATACCTTCGTATCATCAAATACTTAGTATTTTATATATATATTAAATACTTAGTATCATATATATATATATATATATATATATATATATATATATATATATATTTGAGACAGAGTCTCACTCTGTTCCCCAGGCTGGAGTGCAGTGGCATGATCTCAGTTCACTGCAACCTCTGCCTCCCGGATTCTAGCCATTCTTCTGCCTCAGCCTCCCGAGTAGCTGGGACTACAGGTGTGCAGCACCATACCTGGCTAATTTTTTCTATTTTTAGTAGATATGGGGTTTCACCATATTGGCCAGGCTGGTCTCAAGCCCCTGACCTCGTGATCCACCCACCTTGGCCTCCCAAAGTGCTGGAATTACAGGTGTGAGCCGCTGTGCCTGGCCTTATAATACTTTTTTTTTAAGCCTAGAACTGCATGCCAATATATGTCATTTTTGTTGGGGGCGGTGGGGAGATGGAGTCTCACTCTGTTGCCCAGGATGGAGTGCAATGGTGTGATCTCATCTCACTGCAACCTCCGCCTCCTGGATTCAAGGGATTCTCATGCTTCAGCCTCCCTAGTAGCTAGGATTACAGGCAGGGGCCACCACACCCGGCTAATTTTTATATTTCTAGTAGAAACGGGGTTTCACCATGTTGGCCAGGCTGGTCTCAAACTGCTGACTTCAAGTGATCCACTCACCTCGGCCTCCTAAAGTATTGTGATTACAGGCATGAGCCACTGTGTCTGGCCCCAATATATGTCACTTTTAAATTAAGGGTTCCCGAGTTGAGCATGGTGGCTCATGCCTGTAATCCCAGCACTTTGCAAGGCCAAGGCAGGCAGATCACTTGAGGTCAGGAGTTTGAGACCAACCTGACCAACATGGTGAAACCCTATCTCTACTAAAAACACAAAAATTGGCTGGGTGTGGTGGCTCACATCTGTAATCCCAGCACTTTGGGAGGCCGAGGCAGGCAGATCATTTGAGGTCAGGAGTTCGAGACAAGCCTGGCCAACATGATGAAACCCCATCTTTACTAAAAATACAAAAATTAGCTAGGCATGGTGGTACATGCCTGTAGTCCCAGTTACTTGGGAGGCTGAAGCAGGAGAATTGCTTGAACCAGGAGGTGAAGGCTGCAGTGAACTGAGATTGCCCCACTGCACTCCAGCCTGGGTGACAGAGCAAGACTCTGTCTCAAAAAAAAAAAAAAAATTAGCTGGATGTGGTGGCACATGCCTGTAGTCCCAGCTACTCGGGAGACTGAGGCATGAGAATTGCTTGAACTCAGGAGGTGGAGGTTGCAGTGAGCTGCGATCGCAGCACTGCACTCCAGCCTGGACGACAGAGTGAGACTCCAACTCAAAAAAGAGATTGAATGCGATGGCTCACACCTATAATCCCAGCACTTTGGGAGGCCAAGGCAGGCAGATCAGTTTAGGTCAGAAGTTCGAGACCAGCCCGACCAACATGGTGAAACCCCGTTTCCACTAAAATCACAAAAATTACCTGGGTGTGGAGGCGCCTGGAGTCTCAGCTACTCGGGAGGCTGAGGCAGGAGAATCGCTTGAAAAGGGGGGCGAGGGGTATGGAGGTTGCAGTGAGCCAAGATCGTACTACTGTACTCCTGTCTGAGTGACAGCAAAACTCCGTCTTAAAAAAAAAACGTTAAAGGTTCCCTTTATCTTATTTTTTCCCTGCAACTTTTTAAGGAATTATTTTTCCGTAGAGTTTCACACAGTCTGGGTTTTGCTAATTACAACTCTGTTGAATAGTTTAATATGTTTCCTTGACTTGTATGTTGTATATATTGATAAAAATCAGTAACATCTTTACACTGCATTTTTTTTTTTCTGAAATGGGGTCTCCCTCTGTCACCCAGGCTGCAGTGCAGTGGCAGGATATCAGCTCACTGCAAGCTCTACCTCGCGGGTTCAAGGAATTCTCCCGCCTCAGCCTCTCGAGTAGCTGGGATTACAAGTGTCTGCCACCAGACCCAGCTAAGTTTTGTATTTTTAGTAGAGACAGGGTTTCACCATGTTGGCCAGGATGGTCTTGAACTCTTGACCTTGTGATCCAGCTGCCTCAGCCTCCCAAAGTGCTGAGATTACAGGCATGAGCCACTGTGCCCAGCCTACACTGCATCTTTTATATTCATTGTCCTGTTTTTAATGCTGTAAGCAAGGAAATGGAAGGTGTCTGGCTTGGAAAGTGACTCAGGAAGGACCTGGGACCTCTTTAACGAGACTCAAACACATGGTTGGGGTCAAAGCTCAATAAATAGTAACAAAGGTCCAGGCAAGACAGGACGGGTGAGGGGCCATGTAGTGTCAGATTTCCACTCAGTTGGTATGTAGAACAGGACAGGCCAGGAAGCAATTGGGCTGAAGTCAGAGCTGGAAAAGGAGAGGTAGCAGTTGAGGAAGCAGCTGGGATTATTTCTCAGGGGATTACTCTACACTATGCCCTGTTTTCTAAATATATTTTACTAATTCCCACCTCTGTGCGTTTGCCTGGGATGTTTGTTCTGATTGGAATATCATCTCCTTTCTCTTCACCTATCCAAATCCTGCTTATCTTTTTTTTTTGGAGATGGAGTCTAGATCTGTTGCCCAGGCTGGAGTGGTGCAGTGGTGTGATCTCAGCTCACTGCAACCTCTGCCTCCTGGGTTCAAGTGATTCTCCTGCCTCGGCCTCCCAAGTAACTGGGATTACAGGTGCGTGCCACCACGCCTGTATAATTTTTTGTATTTTTAGTTGAGATGGGGTTTCACCATCTTGGCCAGGCTGGTCCCAAACTCCTGACCTCAAGTGATCCACCCACCTCAGCCTCCCAAAGTGCTGGGATTACAGGTGTGAGCCACCGAGCCCAGCTTTTTTTTTTTTTTTTTTTTAATTATTTGAGACAGAGTCTACTCTGTCACCCAGGCTGGAGTGCAGTGGCGTGACCATGGCGCACTGAAGCCTCAACCTCCTGGGCTCAAGTGATCCTCCCATCTCAGCCTCAGCCTCTTGAGTAGTGGGGACTACAGGCATGCACCACCATGTCCAGCTAATTTTTAATTTTATTTTTTTGAGACAAAGTCTCGCTTCTTTGCCCAGGCTGGAGTGCAGCGGCGCAATCTCGGCTCACTGCAACCTCTGCCTCCCGGGTTCAAGCGATTCTCCTGTCTCAGCCTCCCAAGTAGCTGGGACTACAGGCGCGTGCCACCACACCCAGATAATTTTTTTGTATTTTTAGTCGAGATGGGGTTTCGCTATGTTATCCAGGATGGTCTTGGTTTCCTGACCCCTTGATCCATCTGCCTTGGCCTCCCAAAGTGCTGGGATTACAGGCATGAGCCACCACACCCAGCCAATTTTTAAATTTTCTGTAGAGACAAGGTCTTAGTATGTTGTCCAGGCTGGTCTCAAACTCCTGGACTCAAGCGATCTTCCTGCCTTCTCCTCCCAAAGCGCTGGGAGAATCGCTTGAACCCAGGGTTATCTCAAACTCCTGAGCTCAAGTGATCCTCCCATTTCAGCTTCCCAAAGTGCTGGAGTTACAGGTGTGAGCCACTATGCTTGCCAATCCTTCTTATCTTTAATGAGCAGTGCAAATTCCTTCTTTTCCATATTTTTGCTTATAGAGTCATAAAATATCTCTGGTAAGATAAGTAAGAGACAAATAACATTTATTGCTTTCCCAGGAATGAAACTGAATGGCTAGAGGACTGAGCTTGGAGGGAGAAAGATATTATTGATTTGTTGCAGGAGGGATAGTTAATGTAATGAAAGTGTCTAATATGAAGTTTTTGGAAGTAAAAGGAGGGAGACTGGAATTTGTAGTTTGAAAAGAAAGAGGACGGTCTGGAACAGCCTCTGTGGGAGAGTGCCAGGGAATGTATGAGACAAATAAAAGAGTTGCTGAGCAGCTGCAAGGGCCAAGTTGAAATTGGACGGCATGAATTTATATTTGTCTACTTGGTTCTCCCTCTAGCAGTTTCTGCGACTTTGGGAGCAGAAAGGAAAAAAGAGGATAATGGAGGCAGAGGTCTCAGACCGTAACGTTGGAGTGGCTGCTCATGGCGTGAGGGAGAGAAATCTAGTGTAACTGGGAGATAATTACTTGATCTGGATGAATTGAGAGGTAGAATACCTGGGCATCTCACAGAGGTTAGAGAACAGGTGATCAGAGATGTAAGAGGTTTTTCTGGGGAGTACATTGATTAAAAAAAAAAAAAAGAAAGAAAAAAATGATGTAAAAATTATTTGGGGCTCAGCGTGGTGGCTCACACCTGTAACCCCAGCACTTTGGGAGGCCGAGGTGGGTGTATCACCTGAGGTCAGAAATTCAAAACCAGCCTGGCCAACATGGCGAAACCTGTCTCTACCAAAAATAAAAAAATTAGACAAGACGTGGTGGCGCGCACCTGTGGTCCCAGCTACTTCGGAGGCCGAGGCAGGAAAATCGCTTGAACCTGGGAGATGGAAGTTGCAGTAAGTCATGATCGCACCACTGCACTCCAACTTGGACGACAGAATGAGAGTCCATATAAATAATAAATAAATAAATAAATGCTATTTGGAAAGGCCTTACATCAATGTAAGATATCACTATCAACCAAGACCCTCTCTGTTTCCCAGTTAGGCTTGTCAAAGGGACTCTGCTAGGCTAGAGGGTCATGATATCAAGCTCCTCTTCCAAGATCCCTTTTAGGTTTTGGATGTTTTCAAATGACTCTAGGACAGCTCTTAGCAATGCCTGAGGTTTTTAAGCAGGTCGATTTCATCACTGAACCTGGATCTTCTGTAAGAGGCATGGTGGGAATATTAAAAAAATTAAACTAATATTTATTGAGTCATTATTATGATCTAGGCATTGTAACAAAGATATATATATACACATACATACGTATATATATTCTCTGTTCTCTCTTTTTGTTTCTTTCTGTGTATTCTCGTTTAATTCTCACAAAATGTATATAAAAGCATTATTACAGCTAGGCGCAGTGGCTCACGCCTATAATCCCAGCACTTTGGGAGGCTGAGGCGGGTGGATCACGAGGTCAAGAGATCGAGACCATCCTGGCCAACATGGTGAAACCCCGTCTCTACTAAAAATACAAAAATTAGCCGGGTATGGTGGCACACTCCTCCCAGCTGCGTGGGAGGCCGAGGCAGGAGAATCGCTTGAACCCAGGAGGAGGAGGTTGCAGTGAGCTGACATAGCGTCGCTGCACTCCAGCCTGGCGACAGAGTGAGACTCTCTCTCTCTCAAAAAAAAGCATTATTACTTTTTCTTTTTCTTTTTTTTTTTTTTTTTTTGAGATGGAGTCTCCCTCTGTTGCCCAGGCTAGATTGTAGTAGCACAATGTCAGCTCACTACAACCTCGGCTTTCTGGGTTCAAGTGATTCTCTTGCCTCAGCCTCCTGAGTAGCTGGGACTGCAGGCATGTGCCACCACGACTGGCTAATTTTTGTAATTTTTAGTAGAGACAGGGTTTCACCATGTTGGCCAGGCTGGTCTCGAACTCTTGATCTCAGGTGATCCACCCGCTTCAGCCTCCCAAAGTGCTTGGATTACAGGTGTGAGGCACTGCGCCTGGCCTATTACTTTTTTTTTTTTTTTTTTGAGATGGAGTCTTGCTCTGTTGCCCAGGCAGGAGTGCAGTGGCATAATCTCAGCTCACTGCAACCTCTGCCTCCCGGGTTCAAGTGATTCTCTTCCTCGGCCTCCCGAGTAGCTGGGACTACAGGCATGCGCCACCATGCCCAGCTAATTTTTGTATTTTTAGTAGAGACGGGATTTCACTATGTTGGTCAGACTGTTCTCGAACTCCTGGCCTCGTGATCCACCCACCTTAGTCTCCTAAAGTGCTGGGATTACAGGTGTGAGCCACCGGGCCTGGCCACTATTTTTCTTTAACAGATGAGGAAACAATCGCAGGGACATTACATGATTTTCCTTAGGTCACACAGCTGGCAAGTGTCAGAGCAGGTAGTTAAATCCAGGTCTGACTACAAAACTTGTATTTTTGTTTTTTTTACTTCATGCCATGAAAATTCAAAGCCTATACTCTCTGGTGTCCAGCAATACCTTTTCAGTAAACACTCCTCTCCATTAAATGAATCTTATTTTGTCAGTGACATCTGTTGTAAAATTATAAATGCATTCTCACCAAAGAAACTATACAGAGTTAAAAGCTTTCAGTGACAAAGGAGTTAACTGGGTAGGGTGGGAGAGAAGCTCAGAGGCACTGAAATGAGTTAAAGGTAATTGCAGTGGTCCAAGGGAGAAAGATGAGACTCTAGATTAACAGTATGGTAGAGAATGGAAGAGGGAGTAATGGATTTAAAAGATAGTTCCAAAGGCCGGGCGCGGTGGCTCAAGCCTGTAATCCCAGCACTTTGGGAGGCCGAGGCGGGTGGATCACGAGGTCAAGAGATCGAGACCATCCTGGTCAACATGGTGAAACCCCGTCTCTACTAAAAATACAAAAAATTAGCTGGGCATGGTGGCACGTGCCTGTAGTCCCAGCTACTCGGGAGGCTGAGGCGGGAGAATTGCTTGAACCCAGGAGGCGGAGGTTGCGGTGAGCCGAGATCGCGCCATTGCACTCCAGCCTGGGTAACAAGAGCGAAATTCCGTCTCAAAAAAAAAAAAAAAAGATAGTTCCAAAGGTAGGAGTGAAAGTAACGTAGCCATGTTGGTCTTCTGTATTCCCTGAATGTATACAGTTCACTCCTTCCTCAGTTCCTCTGTACTATCTGATATTCCTGCCTGGAATTCTCTGCTTTTTTTTTTTCTGAAAGACAGGTTCTTGCTCTATTGCCCTGGCTGGAGTACAGTGGCGATCTCAGCTCACTGCAGCCTCAACTCCTGGACTCAGGTGATCCTCCCACCTCAGCCTCCCAAGTAGCTGAGACCACAGGCACATGCCACCATGCCCAGCTAATTTTTTGTAGAGACATGGTTTCCCCATGTTGGCCAGACTGGTCTTGGAACTCCAGGGCTCAAGCGATTTGCCCACCTCAGCCTCTCAAAGTGCTGGGATTACAGGTGTGAGCCACTGTGCCCAGCTGGAATTCTTTCTCTCTCTCTCTCTCTTTTTTTTTTTTTTTTTTTTTTTTTTTTTTTTTTTTGAGGCGGAGTTTTGCTCTTGTTACCCAGGCTGGAGTGCAATGGCGCTATCTCGGCTCACCGCAACCTCCGCCTCCCCAGTTCAAGCGACTCTCCTGCGTCAGCCTCCCGAGTAGCTGGGATTACAGGCACCTGCCGCTATGCTCAGCTAATTTTTTGTATTTTTAGTAGAGATAGGGTTTCACCGTGTTGGCCAGGCTGGTCTTGAACTCCTGACCTCCGGTGATCTGCCCACCTCGGCCTCCCAAGGTGCTGGGATCAGGCATGAGCCACTGCACCCGGCGCAAGTATTTAAATTCCGATAGTTTCATAAGTGTCAAAAAAAAATTTTTACAAGTTTTTCTTTGAGTTGGTATCCAAATAAAGTCTACACTTTGTTATTGATGGCTATGTATTATATATCAAAAATTTTTTTGAGACAGAGTCTCACTCTGTCACCCAGGCTGGAGTGCAGTAATTCCCTGTCTGTAAATAAATAAATAAATAAATAAAACCTCTCAGAGATGCCTTTTTTGACCATCTTCTTTAAATTAGCATCTACTGTCTCCATGACTATCACATGACCCTGTTTTATTTTTCCCATAGCCCTTATCAACTGAAGTTTGATTACATAAGAAGCAATAGAACATGATTGTTAAAAGGGCAAACTATAACATCAGGCTGCCTGGGTTCAAATTTTGTGTCTCTACTTACCAGCTATATGATCTTCAACTACTCAAGAGCTATATGTGTCAGTTTCCTGAATTGTAAAATGAGGATAATAACAGTGCTTATATCATGGAATTATTAGGAGTATTAAATGCGTTAACATATCCAAAGCCCTTAGCCCAGTGCCTGGTACAGGGTAAACATATGTTAGTAATTATATTGCATAGTTACTTGTTTACATGTACATTATTTCTCTTTCACTAGAATATAAGTCTATCTTAGTACACTCTTCCCAGCAACTAAAACTGCCTAGCACATATGATTAATAAATATTTGTTGAATGCAGGACCTAAATTGGAATGGCAAAGAATAGATAGGAGAGAGGCTGGGCGCAGTGGCTCACACATGTAATCCCAGCACTTTGGGAGGCCAAGGCAGGTGGATTGCCTGAGCTCAGGAGTTCGAGACCAGCCTGGCCAACATGGGGAATCTCCGTCTCTACTGAAAATACAAAAAATTAGCTGGGCGTGGTGGTGGGCGCCTGTAGTTTCAGCTACTCAGGAGGCTGAGGCAAGAGAATCACTTGAACCTGGCAGGTGGAGGTTGCAGTGAGCCGAGATTGTGCCACTGCATGCCAGCCTGGGTGACAGAACGAGACTCTGTCTCAAAAAAACCCAAAAAGCAAAAATCAAAGAAACAAAAAAATAGATAGGAGAGAGACATGTAAAATATTATTTTAAAGAAGAAGATAATTCAAGGAGATGTTAAAAAAAAAGATAAAAGAATAGAAAAAAAGAAGAAAATCCTGAACTTAATTTTTATTTCTGATGAGGAGGGAAGGGTATAAGATGACTCCAAGGCTTCAAGCATAAGTAACAAGTGGAAAGCTAGTGCTTTTTAACAAAAATAGGAAAACCATGAACTGGAACTAATATTATTTGAATATTATTCTGATAATGAATTTTATTTTAGGCATGAGTTTGAAGTAATGGCAAAATGTGTCAGTGGACATGGTAGCAGGTAGTTAATTGTAAATGCATAATAGGAGTTCATGAGAAAAGTCAACACTGAAGATAGGTTTGAATACCTACGTCATTGTGACACTTATTCAACATTCTGATATGAACTTCGTTCATCTCTGAAAAGCAACAGACTTGGAGAAGTGAATACAATTAAAAATAAAACATTTGAACCCTCCAATTTATTCTTCAGAGAAAGTCACTATTAGCAGTTTGGCGTATATCTTTCCAAGCATTTTTCTATACACCTGCAAATATATGATAGCATACAACATGTAGAGACAGAAAAAGTCTTACCAGATACCTATATACATATGGCGAAGTTTGTTTTTTTCTTTCTGGATAACTTGGAACCAATATTATTCTATAACTTCTGTAATAATTAAATATATCACTTTATAGGCTGGGTGTGGTGGCTCATGCTTGTAATCCCAGCACTTTGGGAGTCTGAGGCGGGCAGATCACCTGAGGTGGGCAGATCACCTGAGGTCTTGAGATATAGTTTGAGGTAAATTTCTAAAAGGGAGATTGCTGGGAAAGAAGGTATACACATCCTTCCACATCTAAAATGTTAACAGTTACTGCCTGGGTGAGGTGGCTCATGCCTGTAATCCCAGCACTTTGGGAGGCCGAGGCATGTGGATTCCTTGAGGCCAGAAGTTTGAGACCAGCCTGGGTAACATAGCAAGACCCCGTCTCTAAAATACATTTAAAAATTAGCCAGGTGTAGTGGCACATGCCTGTAGTCATGGCTACTCATGAGGCTGAGGCAGAAAGATTGCTTGAGCTCAGGAGTTCAAGGCTACAGTGAGCTATGATGGTGCCACTGCACTCTAGCCTGGGTGACAGAGATACCCTGTCTCAAAAAAATACGAAGTCCAGGCACGGTTACTCATGCCTGTAATCTCAGCACTTTGGGAGGCCAGGGTGGGTGGATCACCTGAGGTCAGGAGTGAGACCAGCCTGACCAAAATGGTGAAACCCAGTCTCTACTAAAAACACAAAAAATTCACCGGCATGGTGATGGGCACCTGTAATCCCAGCTAATCGGGAGGCTGAGGCAGAAGAATCACTTGAACCCAGGAGGCGGAGGTTATGGTGAGCCGAGATCGCACCACTGCACTCCAGCCTGGGCAACAAGAGCGAAACTCTGTCTCAAAAAAAAAAAAAAAGAAAGAAAGAAAGAAAGAAAGAAAGAAAGAAAGAAAGAAAGAAAGAAATGGGGTTTTACCATGTTGTCCAGGCTGGTCTTGAACTCCTGAGCTCATTATCCACCCACCTCAGCCTCCTAAAGTGCTGGAATTACAAACGTAAGCCACAGTGCCCAGCTATAACTTTTATATTCTTTTGTCTTAATGTTTTGAGTAGAATCTGCAGTGTAATAGTAATAGTTTTAAGACAGATGAATATTCTTATCTTGTTCTAACTTTAAAGAGACGACACTAGTATTTCACTGTTGAGTATGATGATTGCAATTGTTTTCTCATAGATAACTCTTTATCAAATTGTGGATTTCTACAGTTTCTAGCCTATTGAGAATTTTTTTTTTGAAACAGGGTCTCGCTCTGTCACGAGACTAGAGTGCAATGGTGCAATTATGGCTCAACTCACTGCAGCTTTGACCTCCCAGATTCAAATGATCCTCTCACCTCAGCCTCCCAAGTAGGTGGGACTACAAGCACACACCACCACACCCCACTAATTTATTTTTATTGTTTGTAGAGATGAAGTCTTCCTATGTTGCCCAGGCTGGTGTCAAACTCCTAGGCTCAAGCAATCCTCCTGCCTTGGCCTCCCAAAGTACTGGGATTATAGGCATGAGCCACGGTGCCTGGTCAAAAAAATGTTTTAAGGCACAATAAGCACAAAGTAAATAATTCAAATAGTAGAAAAAGGTATGTGAAGAGTTGTCCATCTCTGTTCCCCAGTTTCCAAATTTCCTTGTTGACAGGTAATTCCTATTCATTTTTATGTCTCCTACCAAAGATCAGTTGATGCAAATATAAGCATATATATGAATGGTATTTTTTACACAAATAGTAGGATACTATAGACACTATTCTAAGCCCTGATTTTTTAAGTCAAGCTGTGAGTCATTTCTTTTCTTTTCTTGAGACGGAGTCTCACCCTGTCACCCAGGATGGAGTGCAGTGGTGTGATTTCAGCTCACTGCAACCTCCACCTCCCCAATTACGGTGATTCTCCTGCCTCAGCCTCCTGAGTAGCTGGGATTACAGGTGCCCGCCACCAAGCCTGGCTAATTTTTATATTTTTAGTAGAGTCGAGGTTTGCCATGTTGGCCAGGCTGGTCTCGAACTCCTGACCTTGTGATCCGCCCGCCTTGGCTTCCCAAAGTACTGGGGTCAGAGGTGTGAGCAACCACGCCTGGCTGAGTCATTTCTTTATAGGTAATTTGTCTTTTCTCTTTGGTTCTTTTTCCCCTTCTACTTTTTATTATGGAAAAATTTCCAAACATACAAAAGTAAGAGAATAATATATTGAATTTCCATGTAACCACTGAAGCTGGGTGACAGGTACATGGAAATTATGTTCCATGTATTATTGCCAAACTTGTTTAATCTGTATTCTCCTAATCCCCACTCCCCTACCCACACATCAAAGTCATCCTGAAGCAAATATAAAATATCATATCATTTCATATCATCCATAAATATTTTGGTATGTATCACAAAAATATAAGGAGTCTTTTTTTTTTTTTTTTTTTTTGAGACAGAGTCTTGCTCTGTCACTCAGGCTGGAGTACAGTGGTGTGATCTTACTGCAACCTCTGCCTCCCAGGTTCAAGTGATTCTCTTGCATCAGCGTCCTGAGTAGCTGGGATTACAGGCTCACGCCACTATATTCAGCTAATTGTTGTATTTTTAGTAGAGACAGGGTTTGCCATGTTGGTCAGGGTGGTCCCAAACTCCTGAGCTCAAGCGATCTGCCCACCTCGGCCTCCCAAAGTGTTGGGATTACAGGCGAGAACCACCGCTCGGCCCAGGACCCTTCTTAAACATTACAACAAAGTCACCACTCCAAAAAAATTAACAATTCTTTAATATCATCAAATATACAATGACAGTTCAGATTTTACCTATTGTCTCAAGAATGATTGTGTTTATTTTTAGTTTGTTTGAATCAGGATCCAAATAAGGACTATATACTCTGATTTGTTGATGTTTCTCAAATCTCTTAATCTATAGGTACCCTTTCCATCTACCCTTTTTTTTTTTATTCTTCTGTGGGATTTATTTGTTAAGAAACTGGATTGTTTGTGCTAGAAAGCTCCTCAAAGAATGGATATTAGTGGTTGCATCCCTGTGATGGTATTCTTCTGTATTTCCTGAATATTAGATGTAGATGCTTGATTAAATTTAGAATAGGGTCCTGTTTTTTCCTTTTTTTGGCAAGAATATTTCATAGGTAGTGTTATATACTTCCTTAAGCAGATACAAAGTCTCTTACTCCTTTTAGGATCTTCTCTTTAATGTTCTGAAGTTTTACTACAATGTGTCTGGGTTAGGATTTCTTTCTTTCTTTTTCCTTCACATTTGAGATTGCTGAATCTTGAAGATTGGCATCTTTCATGAGTTCTCAGCTATTTTCTCTTTAACTCTGCTGCTTCACTGTTTTCTGTGTTTGTCACTTGAACTCTAGGTATCACCTAAAAGCATGGGACCTTTAAACAACAGGCTGTAGGTCAGGCTCGGTGGCTCACGCCTGTCATCCCAGCACTTTGGGAGGCTGAAGCAAGAGGATCTCTTAAGCCCAGGAGTTCAAGACCAGCCTTGGCAACATAGTGAGACTCTGTCTGTATGAAAAATACAAAAATTAGCTGGATGTGATGGCGAGTACCTGTAATCCCAGCTACTCTGGAGGCTGAGGCAGGACAATCACTTGAACCCCGAAGGCAGAGGTTGTAGTGAGCTGAGATCACTCCACTGTACTCCAGCCTGAGCGACAGAGCAATACTGTGTCTCCAAAAAATAAATAAATAAATAAATAAAATAAAAAGTATTGAAATTCATTTCATAACACTACATGGTCTAACTCATTCATTTATTGCATTTAACTTAACACATGGTAAAAAGCAAAAATCTTAATTATACATTTTTTACATATGTATAAACCTATGTAACCTCTCTCCGGATCAAAATACTGAATATTGGCTGGGTGCGGTGGCTAATGTCTATAATGCCAGCACTTTGGGAGGCCGAGGAGGGCGGATCAACTGAGGTCAGGAGTGCGAGACCAGCCTGACCAATATGGAGAAACCCTGTCTCTACTAAAAAATACAAAATTAGCTGGGCGTGGTGGCGCATCTCTGTAATCCCAGCTACTCAGGAGGCCGAGGCAGGAGAATTGCTTAAACCCAGGAAGTGGAGGTTGCGGTGAGCTGAGATTGTGCCTTTGCACTCCAGCCTGGGCAACAAGAGCGAAACTCCATCTAAACAAAACAAAATACCACACCTGTAATCTCAGCACTTTGGGAGGCCAAGGTGGGCAGATCACAAGGTCAGGGGTTCAAGACCAGCCTGGCCAACATGGTGAAACCCTGCCTCTACTAAAAACTACAAAAATTAGCTGGACGCAGTGCTGCATGTCTGTAATCCCAGGTACTCAGGAGGCTGAGGCAAGAGAATCGCTTGAACCCGGGTGGCAGAGGTTGCAGTGAGCTGAGATCATGCCACTGCACTCCAGCCTGGGCAACAGAATGAGACTCCATCTCAAAACAAACAAACACACAAACAAAACCCAGAATATTTCCAGCTCCACCAAATGCTGGCTGCTTGTGCTCCCACTCAGGCATTACCCGTTCCCAAGATTAACCACATTCTGACCTCTATAACCATAGATTAGTTTTGCCTGTATTTAAATTTTATATACATGGACTCATACAGAGTATGTACTCTTTTGCATCTGACGTTTTTTGATTCAGCATTGTCTGTGAGCTTCACCTATGATGTAGTTGTTGTTGTTATTTGAGACAAGGTCTTGCTCTGTTGCCCAGGCTGGAGACAGTGGTATGCTCATGGCTTACTGCAGCCTCAACCTCCCAAGCTCAAGTAATCCACCTCAACCTCCCGAGTAGCTGGAACCACAGGCACTTGCCAGTATGCCTGGCCCATTTTTGTATTTTTTGTAGAGACAGGGTTTTGCCATGTCACCCAGGCTGGTGTGGAACTCCTGAGCTCAAGCCATCCACCTGCCTCGGCCTCCCAAAGTGCTAGGATTACAGGTGTGAGTCACCGCGCCCAGCTCCCATTCATCTGTTGATAGACACCTGTGCCATTTCTACATGTGACTATTGTGAATAATGCTGCTGTGTACAAGTATAGCCATGTACTGCATAATGATGTTTCAGTCATTGATGGATCACATATACAATGGAAGCCCCATAAAATTATAGTACAGCATTTTTACTTTACCTTTTCTGTATTTAGATATGTTTAGATACACAAACACGGCCGAGTGCGGTGGCTTACGCCTGTAATCCCAGCACTTTGGGAGGCCGAGGCGGGCGAATCACCTGAGGTCAGGAGTTTGTGACCAGCCTGGCCAATGTAGTAAAACCCTGTCTCTATTAAAAATACAAAAATTAGCTCAGCATGATGGAAGGCACCTGTAATCCCAGTTACTCTGGAGGCTGAGGCAGGAGGATCGCTTGAACCCAGGAGGCGAGATTGCAGTGAGCCGAGATAGGGCCATTGTACTCCAGCGTGGGTGATGAGAGCAAAACTCTGT
This sequence comes from Alouatta palliata, assembly GCA_004027835.1. Classification (NCBI taxonomy): domain Eukaryota; kingdom Metazoa; phylum Chordata; class Mammalia; order Primates; family Atelidae; genus Alouatta; species Alouatta palliata. The sequence goes on along the minus strand of PVKV010031237.1, from coordinate 4,529 downwards.
TTCAAAATAAATAAATAAATAAATTTAAAACCTTAAAAAATAGACACACGAATACCGTTGTGTTACAATTGCCTACAGGATTCAGTACAAATCTGTATACATGCTGTACAGGCTTGTAGCCTAGGAGCAATGGGCTATACCATATAACCTAGGTATGCAGTACACCATACCACCTAGGTTTGTGTAAGTACACTCTATGATGTTTGCACAGTGACAAAATCGCCTAGTGATGTATTTTTTAGAATGTATCCCTGTCATTAAGCAATATATGACTCTGTCTGAGTTCTTGTTTTCAATTTTTTTGAGTCTATACCAAGAAGTAGAATTGCTGGATCATATGGTAATTGTACGTTTAACTTTTTGAGGAATTGCCAAACTGTTTTCCACAGTGGCTGCAACCATTTAACATTCACATCAGCAGTGTACAAGGGTTCCAACGTCTCCACATCTTTGTCAAACTTGTTATTTTTCTTTTGTTAAAATCATAACCATCCTATGGGTGTGGAGTGGTATCTCATTGTAGTTCTTCCTTTTTGTCTCACTATGTCACCCAGGCTGGAGTGCAGTGGTGCAAACACCGCTCACTGCAACCTCGACCACTCAGGCCCAAGTGATCTTCCAGCCTCAGCCTCCCAAATAGCAGCCTCCGAAGTAGCTGGGACTACAGGTGCATGCCACCATGCCCGGCTAATTTTCCTATTTTTTGTAGAGTCTAGGTTTCATCAGGTTGCACAGACTGGTCTCAAACTCCTGAGCTCAAGAAAGAATAGAAGGCTGGGCATGGTGGCTCATGCCTGCAATCCCAGCACTTTGGGAAGCCGAGGTGGGTGGGTCACCTGAGGTCAGGAGTTCAAGACCAGCCTGACCAACATGGTGAAACCCCATCTCAAAAAAAAAAAAGAAATTCAATTAATTTTTGTGTGTTGATTTTGTATACTACAGCTTTGCTGAATTCACTTATTAGCTGTAATTGTTTTTTGTGTAATCTTTAGGGTTTTGTATATACATACTGTTATACCCGAGCAAGTTAGAAGGAAAGCGCCACACTCAGTTCCAACTGAGAGTCCTTTATTTCTGGCAACCGAAAGTTAGCTAGCACTCAAAATCTCTCGGCCCCGAGGAAGAGGCTTGATTCCTTTTTATACCTTGCTTAGGAAAGGGGAGGGGGAGCCTAGCTGAAGCAGAATTTACAGCGAGTTAGATAAGGAGGCTGGTAACCAGGAGGCAGGAGGTTCCCATGATTGTTGATTACTAAGGGGGGTATTCGGTACTTGTCATACAATCAATCAAGGAAGGTATTCACCATAACAAATGGGCTTGCCAGGCAGGATATGGTTACAATGGTTGTATGTTTCTATAGTTCTGAGTACAGCATGACCCAGCATAGGAACATGACCCTGATATGTACTCGAAGGATAAATGACAGGAGGGGTGAGGAGTAGATTAAGATGGAGTCTGTCTGACTCTCAGCAAGGTGGAGTCTGTCTGGCTAATATAGAGTAGGTTAGCACAATATTATCATGCCATCCGTGAAAAGAGATAATCTTACTTCTCCCTTTCCAATCTAGTTGCCTTTTATTTCTTTTTCGTGATTAATTACTGGCTATAACTTCCACTACTATGTTTAATAGAAGTGGTGAAGGCAGATATTCCTTATCTTACGAAGAAAGTTTTCAATCTTTCACCATTGTGTATGATGGTACCTATGGGTTTTTCATATAGAGTCTTTTTTTTTTTTTAAATCACATTGAGGAAGTTATCTTTTATTCCTAGTTTACTGTTTTTTTTTTTTTATCATGATAGGATGTTGGATTTTGTCAAATAGTTTTTCTGTATCAATTGAGATGATCGTGTGGTTTTTTTCCTTCATTCTATTAATGTAGTTATATTCATTGATTGATTTTCCTACGTTGAACTATTCTTGCCTTCTAGGAACAAATCCCAGTTAGTTATGGTCTATTATCTTTTACTATGTTGCTGAATTTGGTTTGCTAGCATTTTTTTAAGGTTTTTGCGTCAATATTCATAAAGGATATTGGTCTGTAGTTTTCTCGTAGTGTCTTTCTCTGGCTTTGGTATCAGTGTAATGCTGACCCCACAGAATAAGCTAGGAAGTGTTCTCTCCTCTTTAAATTTTCAGAAGACTATCAAAAAGATTAGTGTTAATTCTTGGCCAGGCACTGTGGCTCACACCTGTAATCACAGCACTTTGGGAGGCCGAGGCAGGTGGATCATGAGGTCAAGAGTTCAAGACCAGCCTGCCCAACATGGTGAAACCCCATCTCTACTAAAAATACAAAAATTAGGCCGGTGTGGTGGTGTGCACCTGTAATCCCAGCTACTTGGGAGGCTGAGCCAGGAGAATTGCTTGAAATGTGGAGGTGGAGGTTGCAGTGAGCTGAGATCTCAACACTGCACTCCAGCCTGGGCGACAGAGCAAGACTCTGTCTCAGTTAAAAAAAAAAAAAAGGAATGATTAGTGTTAATTCTTTGTTAAATTTTGGTAGAATTCATCAGTGAATCAATCTGATTCTGGGCTTTTCTTTGTTGGGAGGTTTTTTTCAACTTACTGATTCAATCTCCTTACTAGTTACAGATCGTTTCAGGATTTCTAGTTCTTTATGGGTTGGTCTTGGTAGATTATGTGTTTTTAGGAATTTATGCATTTCATCTAGGTTATACAATTTGTTGGTGTACAATTATTGATAGTATTCTGTTATAATACTTTAAAGTTCTTTTTTTCTTTTTTCTTTTTTTTTTGAGATAGGGTCTCACACTGTTGCCCAGGCTGGAGTACAGTGGGTTGATCTCAGCTCACTGCAACTTCTGCTTCCCGGGTTCAAGTGATTCTCCTGCCTCAGCCTCCTGAGTAGCTGAGATTACTGGCACACACCACTGTGCCTGGCTAATTTTTGTATTTTTAGTAGAAACAGGGTTTCACCATGTTGGCCACGCTGGTCTTGAACTCATGACCTCACGTGATCCACCTGTCTTGGCCTCCCAAAGTGTTGGAATTACAGGCATGAGCCACTGCACTTGGCCTACTTTGCAGTTCTTGACAATTGTAACTGCCCAAGGGGTTTACCTTGCCAGCTGCCTAGACAGAGCCAATTTATCAAGACAGGGGATTGCAATAGAGAAAGAGCAATTCAAGCAGAGCCGGCTGGCCGTGCAAGAGACTGGGGTTTTATTATTACTCAAATCAGTCTCCCAGAGCATTCTGGGAGCAGGGTTTTTAAGGATAATTTGCTGGGTGGGAGGAAGCCAGTGAGCCAAGAGTGCTGACTGGTCAGAGATGAAATCACAGGGAGTCAGAGCTGTCTTCTTGTGCTGAGTTAGTTCCTAGGTGGGGGCCACAAGATCAGATGAGCCAGTTTACTGATCTGGGTGGTGCCAGCTGATCCATCAAGGGCAAGCACCCTTGCCCTTGATATCTGCAAAATATCTCAAGCACCTATCTTAGGAGCAGTTTAGGGAGAGTCAGAATCTTGCAGCCTCCAGCTGCATTACTGTAAACCATAATTTCTAATCTTGTGGCTAATGTTAGTCCTACAAAGGCAATCTAGTCCCCAGGCAAGAAGGAGGTCTGCTTTGGGAAAGGACTGTTACCATCTTTGTTTAAACTATAAACTAAGTTTTTCTCAAAGTTAGTTCAGCCTGCGCCCAGGAATGAACAAGGACAGCTTGGAGGTTAGAAGCAAGATGGAGTCAGTTAAGTTAGATCTCTTTCACTGTCTCAGTCATAATTTTGCAAAGGCGGGTTCAATACCTCCCTTTGGGTTTTTTTTTAAAAGCATTTCCCATTTTTATTCATAAAATTATTAATCAAAATTGCAAAAGTAGATTTACAGAGCCACAAGTAACAAAACAGGAAATGAAATGTTCCAGAGACATTCTGTAACGTTCCAAACACATACTAGCCTAAATATCTACAGTTAAACCGTGGTTGCACAACAGGTTATGTGTCTTCCTGCATTTGCTCAATAAGTTCTTTCTTATATTTGCCTTTCTCTTTTCCAACTTGTCAAGACTTGGCTTTGCGTTCAAGAATTGTTTTCCGATCCTTATCCAGTTTTAGCCTGGTGACCACCACTTTGCTCGGGTGAATGCCCACATGGAAGGTTGTGCTGTTGGCCTTCATGCTGCACCCACTCGATGTAGATGACATATTTCTTTTTGTACACCTGGACTACCTCGCCAATTTGCTGACCTTTGTAGTGTCCTCGAACTACCTGGACCTCATCATCCTTGCGGATGGGCATGGAGTGGACATTGTACTTCTGCCGAAGCCCCTTGGAGAGCGAGGATGACATGATCTTCCTGTGCACATGTGAGGGGGTATTGAAGTGACATATGCGGTTTTTGCTGTGGTCAGAGTTCGAGAAGGGATTGAACTTCATGGTGACCCTCCAGCTACCACCAGCCTCTCCCTTTGGGTTTTTAAACATTTTAATCTTAAGGTGTAGGCTATGAAGATGGGAAAGGTTGTTTGATAATAATGTTCCCATCTTCATTTCTGATTTATTTGG
>PVKV010031236.1:0-21263 GCA_004027835.1 Alouatta palliata | reverse complement strand
TGGATCATTGTGGGAGGCGACTGGATCATTGTGGGGGGTGATTGGATCATTGTGGGAGGCGACTGGATCATTGTGGGGGGTGATTGGATCATTGTGAGAGTGACTGGATTATTGTGGGAGGTGACTGGATCATTGTGGGAGGTGACTGGATCATTGTGGGAGGTGATTGGATCATTGTGGGAGGTGATTGGATCATTGTGGGAGGCGACTGGATCATTGTGGGGGGATTTCCCCTTTGGTGCTGTTCTTGTGATAGTGAGTTATGATGAAATCTGGTGATTTAAAATGTGTAGCACCTCCCTCTCTCCCTCTCTCTCTCTCTCCCTCTCTCCTTGTCTCTCTCTCTTCTCCTTGCTATGGCCATGTGAAGATCTGCCTGCTTTCCCTTTACCCTTCTGCCATGAGTGTAAGTTTTCTGAGGCCTCCCCAGCCATGCCTCCTGTAAAGCCTGCAGAACCATGAGCCAGTTAAACCTCTTTTCTTCATAAATCACCCAGTCTCAGGCATTTGTTTATAGCAGAGCAAGAGCAAATGAACACAGAGGCCTGTACTATCTCCCTCACGCATTCAGAACAAACCGAGAACTAGATATAGACCTCAGTCAGGTGGCTGATAATAAGGCAAATGAGACATCAGCCTTGTGACTGAGTAGAGGCACTTGCTGTCCACTGTCACAACTTGTATTTAGCATTGCACTGGTGTTCCTAGCCAATGCAATAAGACAGGAAAAGGAAATGAAAGGGACGATGATGGAAAAAAAAAAAGCTTCAGTGAGCATCCTGACATTCACCCCTGCCTTAGATAGACTCAAGCCCCCTAGTCACAGGTAGTACCAGACCCTCGAGGTCTTCACCCACACACACTTTCTCAGATAGACCCTATCCCCAGAAAATGACCATGGAGCACAGCAGAAAATACCAAGAGAGGAGAAACAAGGATGCAAGGACAGGAATGTCCCTTTAGCAGAAGTCCTTCCACATCTAAGGTAGAGGTGGTGATGGAGACTTCACCAGGGATGGCCTCATCTAGGGCTGCAGTGAGCACAGGTTGATCGTCTGTGTGAAGCACTCAGCTTAGTGCCTGACGCACTCGTAGGTGTGCAGTAAACCCTGTTCTAAACATCAGCATGTGCAAGGTCTTACTCCATTTTATTTCTCCTCTTGTCCTGGAATTCTAAAACAGTTGTCATTGGTGTTTTCTTTTAAATGAAATGTAGGATCATTTGCTGGTGTTCTAAGAAAAATATTTCCAGCTGGGCACAGTGACTCATGCCTATAATCCCAGGGCTTTGAGGCTGAGGCAGAAGGATGGCTTGAAGCCAGGAGTGCAAGATTAGCCTAGGGAACATAGCGAGACTCTGTCTCTACAAAAAAAATTTAAAATTAGCTGGGCTTGGTGGTATGCACCTGTAAGCCCAGCTACTCGAGAGGCTAAAGGGGGAAAATCACTTGAGCCCAGAAAGTTGAGGCTGCAGTGAGCCATGATCACCCCACTGTACTCCAGCCTGGGCAACAGAGTGAGACTCTGTCTCAACTTTCCTCCAATCCTTGGCTGCCCCCGACTCCCCACTCTATATCAGCGTGTAAATGGTTCTTGGGGATAGGGTAGGAATTAATCCCAAACAGGACGAGAGCAGCAGGAACTAGAGGGATAGCCTGCAAAACTCAGAGGAAGGGAAGCTTGCACTACAGAGGGGTCAAGGGTCAAGTGCATAATGAGAGTGGCCGGGCTTGGTCGAGGTGGGGAGGGAGAGGTCAGGGGGTTCCAGAGAATGTGAGGCCCATGGCAAAGCTGGCTAAGGAGGGCTGATGAGCAGGTATTAAAAGCAGGTTGTAGAGGAGAAAAGAGGCTCTGAAAAAGCCAGGTGGTGTAGACAGCCAGGTGGACCCACCAGGTGTGACGATGTGGGCACAGGAAGTGAAGGTCAAAGCCAAGAGTGGCGTAGTCTCCTGGGGATGCTGAGCCCAAGTGCCAAGGCTGGGGTCCTGATTCCAGTGTCCAGCTCTAACCCCAGCCAGTGAGTGTCTGGGCAAGCTGCCAACCCTCTCTGGGCCTCAGATTCTCTTGGTCAAAGGAGAGGCACCTGTCTGTGCCATGACGTTGTGAACCCCTCCCTTGCTGATGGGGTATCCCCAGCACCCCCAACCCACTTTTCCTCTTCCAAGACAGCCCAGGCTAGTTTCTCTGCCCTGTTTTGCCACTAGTGACCCAAATGTCCTCCTCATCTTTTTTTTTTTTGAGACAGAGTCTCACTCTGTTGCCCAGGCTGGAGTGCAATGGTGTGATTTTGGCTCATTGCAACCTCCACCTTCTGTGTTCAAGCAATTCTCCTGCCTCAGCCTCCCAAGTAGCTGGGATTACAGGTGTGCACCACCATGCCTGGCTAATTTTTGTATTTTTATAGAGATGGGGTTTCATCATGTTGGCCAGGCTGGTCTCGAACTCCTGACCTCAGTATCCCCCTCATCTCTGAAAAGGGGAAACACTTGGGTCTCCTGGTTCCCATACTTCCCTGCTCACAGCTCCATGGTACATGAACTTCTGGGGGAAACGCCCCTCTCTCTCCTCTTCACCATCACCCCCTCCTCTGTTTTCATCCATTCATGAGTTCAGCCACCCACCACTCTCTTTCCTGTGTACCCGGGCTTCCCCAGTCCTTAGGAAACCAAAGAAAAATAAGCCAGGGACCCAGCCACCTGGAGCTCATGGTCCAGTGGCAGACCTTTCATAGACAAGCCCATTCTTTTTGTTCATTATTCCAAAAAGGTTTTCTGAGTGGCCGCCATATTCCTGGAACAGGTAAACCACTGGTGGGCACATGGACCCAGGCTCTGCTCCCGGGGGGCTTCCAAACTGGAAGTCAGAGAACCAGGAAATATGACGTATGTGATATGGGAGAACTCAGACCAGACTCGGAGATGACAGAAGGGTTCCTGGTAGCAGTGAAGTCTGAGTGAGGACAGCAGCTAAGCAGACATCAGCCAGCCACAGTCACAAGAGAAGAGAGATGAGGAAGAGAGGGCTTCAGGGAGAGGGACGCCAAGTCCCGGCTCAGAGTGGAACAAAGTGGCTTCAGGCTGGGGGTGGGGGGACAAGATGGCTGGAGCCGAGCTGCAGAAAGAGAGATGGGGGTGAGATGGGCGCCGTGGTCTGGAGCCAGATATCACAGGGCACCATGGGCACGGAAGGGATTCTCTTATCCTGCAGATGGTGGGAAGTTACTGGTTTTACGCCAGTGGCATGATAAGATCTGCATGTCTTTTTTCTGTTTTTGAGACAGGGTCTCCCTCTGTCACCCAGGCTGGAGGGCAGTGGCGCAATCACAGCTCACTGCAGCCTCAAACTCCTGGGCTCTGTAACCTCCACCTCCCAGGCTCAAGTGATTCTCCCACCTCAGCTTCCCGAGTAGCTGGGACTACAGGCATGCACTACCAGGCCTGGCTAATTTTTTTTTAACTTTTCGTAAGGATGTGGGGTCTCGCTGCGTTGTCCAGGTGTGAAGTCCTGGGTTCAAGCAATCCTCCTGCCTCGGCCTCCCAAACTGTTGGGATTATGGACATGACCTTCTGCATCCAGCAAAGATTTGCATTTCTGAACATCAAGCTGGGCTGGATGTGGGGGCTCATGCCTGTCATCCCAGCATTTTGGGAGACTAAGGCAACATTGCTTGAGCCCAGGACTTTAAGACCAGCCTGGGCAACATAGCGAGACTCCATCCCTACAAAAAGTAAAAAAAAATAAATAAATTAGTCAGTGGTGGTGGCGTGTGCCTGTGGCCCCAGCTACTCAGGAGGCTGAGGCAGGAGGATCACGGGAGTCCAGGACTGGGAGGCTGCAGTCAGTTCGGATCACACCATTGGACTCCAGCTTGGGCAACAGAGTGAGACCCTGTCTCAAAATAAATAAATACCGAACACAACAATGCTGTCAGTTTGGGGTGCAGGGAGGTCACCGCTGATGTGGGTGAGAGTGTTTGGGGGGCAGGTGGGGGCCAGAGCCAGACAGGAGCGGGCCAAAGAGGGAGCAGCAGGTGAGAAATGAAAACGTGTGCAGGCAGCTCTTTGAAGAGTTTGGCTGTGACACAGAGGTGAGAGATGGGGGCAGCCAGAGGTGGGAGTGGGATTCAAGGAGGAGTTTCCGATCAAGGGGGGCGTGGCTGGAACCCTAAAGGTGGTGCGTGGGCTGAGAGGTCTGAGCAGGTGGAGGGGAGGGAAGGGGAGCCAGGCGTGAGTGAGGTCCCCCTTTGGTAGAAGTAGCCTCTCGTCCACAGGGAGATGGCCACAGGCTTGGACATTTGGAGACACGAGGGTAAGGACAGTCCCCTAGAGCTAGCCTGAGGCTGAGGACGAAGGGTCAGAAGTTCTCGGACAGTGCCGGGCGCAGTGGCTCACACCTATAATTCCAGCACTTTGGGAGGCTGAGGTGGGCAGATCACTTGAGGTCAGAAGTTCGAGACCAGCCTGGCCAACGGGGCAACACCTCATCTCTACAAAAAATACAAAAAAATTAGCCGGGCATGGCGGTGCGCACTCATAATCCCTGCTACTGAGGAGGCTGAGGTGGAAGAATCATCTCTTGAACCCAGGAGGTGGAGGTTGCTATAAGCCAAGTTTGCACCATTGCACTTCAGCCTGGGTGACAGAGCAAGACTCTGTCTCAGAAAAAAAAAAAAAAGTTCTCAGACAGTGAAGGGGGACTGGAGGATTGCTGTGCGAGAGCTCAAACAGAGGGAAGCCCGAAACCAGCTGGGGCTTGAGCCGCAAGTCATCGTGGGCCAGGTTCAGAGGACACAGTAGACCTGGAGCCGGGTCTCAGTCTGGAGTTAGAGTTAAGACTTAGGCCGGGCATGGTGGCTCACGCCTGTATTCCCAGCACTTTGGGAGGCTGAGGCAGGTTGATCACTTGAGGTCAGGAGTTTGAGACCAGCCTCGCCAACATGGTGAAACCCCATCTCTACTAAAAATACAAAAATTAGCCACGTGCGGTGGCAGGCACCTATCATTCCAGCTACTCGGGAGGCTGAGGCAGAAAGATGGCTTGAAGGTGGAGGTTGCAGTGAGCTGAGATGGCGCCACTGCACTCCAGCCTGGGTGACAGAGCGAGACTTCGTCTCAAAAATAAAAAGAAAAAAGACTCAATCTGGGGTCAGAGCGGGCTCTGCCCAGAGTCAGGGGCAGATGGTGAGGGCAAGGCCAGAGCCCCCCACCCCTGAGGTCCATCCTGAGTTCAGAGTCCCATCCCTGGTACCCTGAGGTTGAAGATCAGCTCCCCCAGCTGTTGACCCTTTGGGTGGCCGACCTGGCCCGGCTTCTGTCCAGGAACCTCCCCCACCCCGATCCCAAGGGGAAATGCCAGCCCAGACCCCACTCTTCCTTCAGGCCAGAAGGGTCTCCCAAAACCCAGGCCCACCCTCCCCAGCAGCCAGGCCACGAGCCGAGTCCCGCCCCACCCAGTCCAGGGTGAGAATTCCGGCCACACGTCCCTGTGATGTGGTCACATTGGAAAAATGTTAATCAAATATTCTCCTCCGTGTTTCTTTTCTTTCCCAGGCTGAATTCCTAGAAGACAGGAATTTATGGTGTGAGAGCTCCAGTCCCCGCAGACCCACTGCCAAGGTCAACAGCACGAGGCGGGCATCCCTGCCAAGTGGGGAGTGGAGTCGTGGCTCTAGGAGTCGGTTGCACAGAAAACCAAAGGACACGCATTAAAAAAGAAGAAAAAAAAAAAGAAATCCCTTCTCTCCCTCAAGTTCCCAAACTGGGGCTTACACAAGGTCTGCCAGCATGGCCTGGGCAGGCCTCTGATCTGGGAACAGTGTTCCCCTTGGAGACAGGGCCTGCGACGCTGTCAGGGGGCGTCCCTCGGGTCCCTGGAGGGTCTGGAAGTTGCTCCTTCTCTCAAACCCAAGCTCAGCAGCTCGGCCTCAGGGGGTGGTGGGCAGGATCTCCGTGGTGACCCCACCTCTCGGGCCAACCGAGAGCAGTTGACATGAACATGGCACACATCATCCTGGGCCCTGTCAACAAGCCCCCTGAGGTGGGAGCCTGCTTCATTTCATCTCCCCTCTGCCATCTTGGTTCTGGGGTCTTGACTGTCCAGACAGCAAGCCTCTCGCAGACCCGGGGTCCTAGATCTCTGGCAGGAGAGAGACTGGGGGTGCTGCTTGTGGTCCTGGGTTGGGGGAGGAGCCTGGAGACCACCCAGACTTGGACCCAATGACTCAATGCTGAGAAGGTGACCTTGGCCCCAGCCCCAAGCCCCACAGGTATAACTGACCATCCACGTGTCACCCCTCTGCCTGACATCTGCTGAGTTCCCCTGTGTGCCAGGCACCTGGAAAAAGGGGAAACCAAGGCAGGGGAGGCTTCAGCGCCAAGTGGGGCATGGAGGAAAGACCGAGAGAAAAATGGAGGTGACCTTCACATGACGCCAGGGGGCTGGAGGGACTGTGGGTCCCCCCCGAGGAGAGAGAAGCTGCCCTGGGGCTGCCAGGGAGGACGCGGGTTGGAGACCGCTTTCTGAAGGGGGCAGAGTTCACCAGGCGGACACGCAGTGGGAGAGGGGACTTGCTTGGAAGGAACATTCCAGCTGAGGCCAAAGCATGTGCAAAGGCCCAGAATGTTTATACCTTGGTAAGACTTTTCATATAAATAAATTCTCAAATCCAAAAAACAAAACGGCCTCTGGCAAGCCGCATGTCTGGGTTTCTTGCTTGGAAAAGGCAGCCCTGCCCTGCCCCGAGCCTGGGGGCCACGAGAAAGTGGCCTGACACCTCTCAGGTCCCTGCTCCCCTTCCCTGGTGGCCACCCAGACAGCACCACACCATGCACCCCCAAGGGAGTCCTCAAGCCCTGTTCTGTCTGTCCCCTCCTCAAGGCCTCACACCAATGGCCTCCTCCCCATCACCTCTCTCCTCCCGGGTACCTCCCCATATCCAGTCTCAAGCACCAACTCCAGCCTGTTCCCTATCCTGTACCAGGAGGCTGGGGAGTAGGGGAGAGGCAGCCCCCTGGGGTCCAGGGTCCTTCCAGGTCTCTATTCCCCGAATGCATGGAATAGAGGGAATCAGAACCTCCAGCTTCTGTTTTAGTTTAGTTTCGTTTTGTTTTGTTTTTTTTCCCTGAGACGGGATCTCACTCTGTCACCAGGCTGGAGTGCAATGGCGCCATCTCGGCTCACTGCAACCTCTGCCTCCCGGGTTCGAGGGATTCTCCCACCTCAACCTCCCAAGTGTCTGGGACTCCCAAGTGTCTGTATTTTTAGAAGAGATGGGGATTTGCCGTGTTGGCCAGGCTGGCCTTGAACTCCTGGCCTCAAGTGATCCACCCGCCTTGACCTCCCAAAGTGCTGGGCTTACAGGTGTGAGCCCTGTGGCCGGCCTGTATTAGTTTTTAAATCCCTGGAGTACTGAGGTTTCATTTATCTGGTCCCTTTCATTCCCATCATCCCTAACCCACCACCCCCGCCACAGGCAACCTCTCCAGTGCATTGAAGGTGTCCCCATTCATTCATGTGCATTCTTGTAAAACGAGGATCACTCGTGGCTGCTAATGGGGACAGGGCTTCCTTTTAGGATGACGTCCTTGTCTCAGAACTAGGTAGGGGTGAGTGTGCCAAATGCCACTGAATTGTACCCTTTACAAGTGGTTCATGGTTAGTTTTCTGTTATGTGACTTTTACTTCCATTTCTTAAAATGTGTATCACTGTTTTGGAGGGGTTTTGATTTACCCAACTGGAACTGGGCTATGGCTGTATTTCTTTCTTCTTTTTTTTTCTGGTTTTTTGAGATGGAGTCTTGCTCTGTCGCCGGGATGGAGTGCAGTGGTGCGATCTGTTGACTGCAATCTCCACCTCGCAGGTTCAAGCCTCTGCCTCCTGAGTAGCTGGGACTACAGGCATGTGCCACCATGCCCGGCTAATGTTTTATTTTTTTGTATTTTAGTAGAGATGGGGTTTCACCATGTTGGCCAGGATGATCTCGATCTCCTAACCTCGTGATCTGCCTGCCTCGGCCTCCCAAAGTGCTGGGATTACAGGCGTGAGCCACCGCGCCCGGCCAACTGTATTTCTTTCTTACTTTTTTGTCTCAGAGCTCTGGTTTTGTTTTGTTTTGAGACAAGGTTTTGCTCTGTCTCCCGGGTTGGAGTGTAGTGGTATGATCCTAGCTCGCTGCGTCCCTGAATTCTTGGGCTCAAACGATCCTCCCGCCTCAGCCTCCTGAGTAGCTGGGACTACAGCTGCATGCCACCACACCTGGCTAATCTTTTTAAACATGTTTTTGTAGAGACAGGGTCTTGATATGTTGCCCCGGCTGGTCTTGAATTCCTGGTCTCAAGCCATCCTCCCATCTCAGCCTCCCAAGGTCCTGGGAATGCATAGCAAGACTTAATCTCTATGAAAATAAAAAATAAACAATTAGCCAGGCATGGTGGCATGTGCCTGTAGTCCCAGCTACTTGGGGAGGCTGAGGTGGGAGGGTCGCTTGAGCCCAAGAGTTTGAGGCTGCAGTGAGCTAAGGTCACACCACTGTACTCCAGCCTGGGCCACAGATGGAGAACCTGTCTCTAAAAACAAAACAAAACAAAGACTCTCAAGTTGCTAGGATAAATCGCTGGAGATCTTTTGACACAGAAGTGAAGGACTCCTGAAACAAATCCCCAAATCCACAAACCAGAAAGCCTGCAGCCTCACCCAGAGGAAGTGGCGTTTCCTCCCGGACGCCGGCCTGGGCGCTGCCCACCTGGTGAGTCATGGGCCACTCTCTTCCGAGGCTGGCGTCCTGGCCCGCCCTTCCCGTCGGTACCCAGGAGGGGGCACAGCCCGCAATGGCCACCTTATCTCACCCACAGACATGAGGTCAGGGTGGATATGGGATGAGGGTGGGAGGCGGGAGGCAGGAGGCAGCGGAGGGTCAGGGAGAGGTCAGAGGTCACTGGCAAAGCTGTCACTGTGCTTTGGAGGCAAGGGTGGGAGGCAAAGCAGGCCCTTAAGGGACCCCGGCCGGACCCCGGGGCTGGGGGTGGTGAGGGGTTCATTTCATCGCTGTGTGGCTGTGAGTGGGGAACAGGGACAGGTGCACCAGGCCAGGGGAGAGAGGGCCCCAGATTAGAATCTCTGATCTGAGATGGTCCGCACCCCCTTCCCCTTCCAGAATCTTCTTTCCAAGGGAGAGAGAGCCTCGTATTAGGATCTCCGATATGAGATGGTCCTCACCCCCTACCCCTTCTAGAATCTTCTTTCCAGGGAAGAAAGGGCCTCAGATCAGGATCTTCTATCTGAGCCTGTCTGCACCCCCAATCCCTTCCAGAATCTTCTTTCCAGGGGAGAGAGGGCCTCAGATTAGAATCTCTGATCTGAGCCTGTCGCACTCCCTACCACTTCTAGAATCTTCTTTCTGAGGGAGAAAAGGCCCCAGATCAGCATCTCTGATCTGAAACAGTACACACCCCCTACCCCTTCCAGAATCTTCTTTCCAGGGGGGAGAGGGCCCCAGATTAGAATCTCCAATCTGAGACGGTCTGCACCCCTACCCCTTCTAGAATCTTCTTTTGTTTTTCCCTTTGAGGCCAACCCCCTTCCAGCCAAAACACACAGACAGACAGGAAAGCCATTGAGAGAACAAGCGAGGGTGTGTCTGTGCCCACTGGGGTGTCCCTGGAGCTCTTTGGGCATCTGTGTCTTCCCCCTTTGGTCATCCAACCAAGGGTGACTAAACACCAGCACCAGCCCCATGCGTGCCTTTGTCCTGAGAGGGCTGAGTCCTCCTGTGGTGCTGGATCTGGGTCCCAGGGCTTTCGGGTTCTGCCTGTCACCTGGGTGCAAGCCTGCGTGTGGCCCACCTGTGTGCCTGGGATGTCTCTGCATGTGACCCGTGCATGCAAGTGTCCAGCTGTCCGTCCCCCATGCTTTGTCTCTGAGTCTGGGCTGACTGTACTGATGGCATTTTTTCCAGAAGGTTCCTGGTAACTGGAACAAGTCAGTGTGTCCTCCAGCCTGTTGACTGGGGTCCCTGGGCAGTGCTAGGCAGCGGTTTGTAGGTGGGCACTCAGTCAGTCAGCAGATGTTTATTTGGGGGTATATAGAGGCAGTCCTGGGGGCTTGCTGTCTGGTCTGCCTCCATCTACCGGTCTGCAGGGACTGGGAATGAGGACATAGCTGTCCCCTCTGGCCAGTGTTGCTGTGTGTCTCCGTAGTTAAAGGTGTACCCTGGAGCCCTTCCCTTTCCCTGGGTGCTGGGTCTGTGGGGTTTCTGTCCTGGGTCAGCAGGAGACTACGCCTTAGTCCATCCTTCTCTCCACTCCCCTCCCTAGCAGAAAACCCAAATGTACACAGAGAAAGAGCACTGGCACAACTGTCCCCGAAATATAGAGACAGATGATTAATAGATGCATATATACATGTGTATACGTGTGTATACACACACATCCATCCATCCATATATGTACATATACACACATCCATACGTATACATACATAGATATGATATCATATAGAATAAAGTACTCTGACCGGGCGCGGTGGCTCACACCTGTAATCCCAGCACATTGAAAGGCTGAGGCGGGCGGATCACAAGGTCAGGAGATTGAGACCATCCTGGCCAACATGATGAAACCCCGTCTCCACTAAAATACAAAAAATTAGCCAGGCATAGTGGCACGCCCCTATAATCCCGGCTACTCAGGAGGCTGAGGCAGGGGAATCACTTGAACCCAGCAGGCAGAGATTGCAGTGAGCCGAGATCAGGCCAATGCACTCCAGACTGGTAACAGAGCAAGACTCTGTCTCAAAAAAAAAAAAACTCTAACTGACATCTGAACTTTTAATTCATTTTAATTTTTTAAGTATTATTATTATTAGTTTTTGAGACAGACTCACTCTGTCGCACAGGTTGGAGTGTAGTGGTGGGATCTCAGCTCACTGCAGCCTCCGCCTCCCAGGTTTAAGTCATCCTCCCACCTCAACCTCCCATGTAGCTGGGACTACAGGTGAGTTCCAGCATATTTGGCTGATTTTTGTGTTTTTTATAGAGGCAGGGTCTTGTTATCTTACCCAGGCTGGTTTCAAACTCCTGGGCTCAAGCAATCTACCCGGCTTGTGTTCCCAAAGTGCTAGGATTTCAGGTGTCAGCCACAGTGCCTACCCTGAACTTTTAAATCAAGATTTTATTTATTTAGAATTATTTTATTATTTTATGTTATTTTATTTTATTTTTGAGATGGAGTCTCACTCTGTTGCCCAGGCTGGAGTGCA
The DNA here is from genome assembly GCA_004027835.1 of Alouatta palliata. Taxonomy (NCBI): domain Eukaryota; kingdom Metazoa; phylum Chordata; class Mammalia; order Primates; family Atelidae; genus Alouatta; species Alouatta palliata. The sequence goes on along the minus strand of PVKV010031236.1, from coordinate 10,012 downwards.
GTGGCGCAATCTCAGCTCACTGCAACCTCCACCTCCTGGGTTCAAGCGATTCTCCTGTCTCAGCCTCCCAGGTAGCTGGGATTACAGCGCACAATACCACACCCGGCTAATTTTTGTATTTTTAGTGAAGACGGGGTTTCACTACGTTGGCCAGGCTGGTCTCGAACTCCTGACCTCAAGCGATTTGCCTGCCTGAGCCTCCCGAAGTGTTGGGGGTTACAGGTGTGAGACACTGAGCCTGACCTAAGATAGGATTTATACAGAGACATGCACGCAGCCTAGGTGAACTTGCAGCAAATCAAATGTGAATTTTCACCAGCTTCACACATTGCTGTCAACAGCGCTCAGATCAACATACAGAACTTTACCAGCCCCCGACCCCAAATCCTTATTCCCCTCCCAGTCCCCGATCTCCCCCGAGAATAACCATTGCTCTGACTTCGCCATAGATTCCTTCTGCCATTTTTTAATATTTGATATAAACAGAATCCTAGATTATCTACCCTTGTGTTTCAGATTCATCAGAGCTGTTGCATGATTTATTTTATTTCATGTTATTTTATTTTATGCAGGCTACAGCCTGTGCTTCCCATGACTCTGCCCCTCTCCCACCGAGTTCTCAGGAGCCCACCACTGGGAAGAAAATCCTAGGGGAGGTGAGGCACGGTGACTCATGCCTGTAATCCCAGCACTTTGGGAGACCAAGGTAGGAGCATTGCTTGAGGCCAAGAGTTCGAGACCAGCCTGGGCAGCATATCAAGACCCTGTCTCTCCAAAAACCACACAAAAATTAAGCAGGCTTAGGTGGCATGTGCCTGTAGTCCTAGCTACTCGGGAGGCTGAGGCAGGAGGATTGCTTGAGCCCAGGAGGTCGAGGCTGCAGTGAGCTATCATGGTACCACTGCACTCCAGCCTGGGCAACAGAGGGAGACCCTGTCAAAAAAAGAGAGAGAGAGAGAAGGGAAGGGGAGGAGAGTGGCGACAGACAGAAAGAGAAGAAGGCAGGAAGGGTGGGGAGGGGAGGGGAGGGGAGGGAGGAAAAAATTCTAGGGCAAGCCTTTGCAAGGAAACAAGCATCTCTAGCTCCATAAGTTGTGATCCACCAGGATAGGAGATGGCCTCTGTGGCTTCTGCTGAGCTCCCAGATCTATGCCCTGGACAGTGGGTAATGAGAGACTAGAGAGACAGCTCCCACGTTACCCGGACCCTCCCTCGTCCTTCCAGGAACACGCCACAGAAAAGCAAGCGAAGGGCAGGTGCTGAGAGCAAGCAGCTGCCTTCCAGGCAGGACAAGGAGCCTCTTCGGTCTGCAGCCCTACTGGAAAGGCTTGATGGGTAGAGCCCCTGCGGATGGAGAGGGAGCCTCAGACCCCCAAACTGTGTGCACTTCTCTCCAAGATGGGATGGCGTCTGCGGGACAATCGCCCACATGCTCCCTTCCCAAGCCCTGGGTCTGTAGCAGGCCCAGGGACACAGATGTGGGCCACACTCTACTGTCCAGACATCCTTCTCCTCTAAGGCCCAGATTAAGTAACACTCCCCTGTGATGCCACCTGGACCCTCTGTCCCCATCCCTCCTAGACGTCTGCAGCCCCTTCCCAAGGACCGCTGGTGCCTGTGCCTGGTTCTGTGTTTCTTACATAAGAGGTGATGCCCCCAAGGTCATTCCAGGATGCAAACTGTCCATGTCACCGTCTGCTGAAAACCTCCCGTGGCTCCCAGTGACCTCCACCACTCCTACTCCTCCGTTCAGCAGGACCCGTGCCCCCTGGCCCCATTTCTTTCCACTGTCCCCTCCCAAGCTCCCACCCCAAGCCTCGCCTGCTATTTCTTGTCTTTGTATTTTTTGGATTGGGGCCAGCTGATTGCAATGCTCCCTGCCCTGCTTTAAACTAGCAAACTTCTCTTTGTCTTCGAAGACTGAGATGAAAGGGCCTTTCCACCAGGAAGCCTTCCTTGATTGCTCAGGCAGTCATCTGACCTCTCACGGCCCCCATGCCCGGGCCCACAGGGTGTGGGCTAGCACAGGGCCCTGGATGTGTCCTTCCATGTGAAGATGTCAGGGAGTCCTGGCCGGATGCCCCAAGTGAGGAATGTCTCCCAGGGATGTGCCCCCTTCTCCTCCACACGGGGTCAGCAGGTGCCAAGGCCATTGTGAGACTTTGGAGTCAAAGCCAACCTTGGATTGCTCCTCTGATTTGAGCTTCCTCTGAGCCCCCAACTGCCCCCCTACCAAGATCCCACAGCCCCCTAACAGGGCTCCCCGCCTGCCTCAGCTCATTCTCCACTTGGCAGGCAGAGAGCCCCTGCTCACATGCAGATCTGTGATACTCCCTGCCTCAAACCCTCCATGGCTCCCCAGTGCCTCAGGACAAAGTCTTGGTCTGATTCCCAGAGTCTACTGCCCCCTCCCCGGCCCTCACCCTGTCAGAGAAAACAGGGGCAGGTCCCTAAACTGTCACCCCCTTGAGCCTTTGTCCCCCTCACTGCCTCCACCTGGAGAACTCATTCTATCCACCCACTGGCCGCCAGCACACTATTAACCATGCCTGTTCTCTTTGACTGCTCCACCTCAGTCCCCTGCAGTACCTCTTGCCCCTGTCCTGAGCCATGGGACACTTTGGGGCACCGCTTTGCCCTTGTCTATCACCCACTCCCGACTGTGGACTCAGGGCTGAGGCTCTGCTTGGTTCATCTCCATGCCTGGGCCTGGCACACGGTAAATGCTTGTTGAATGAATACGTGAACACACCTGTTTTATAGACAAGGCACGTGAGTCCCAGTCGAGCAGTGACAGAGGCTCTGGGCCACAGCAGAGTGAGGGTACAGGCCTTCTATGAGGCTCTTCAGAGGGTGTGAGCTGGTTTCTGGGCACCCTGAGACGAGGGACCATGATCCTCCCACTCCCTCCTCACTTGGGGTCAGGCCTAGCAGGGAACAGCAGACTCAACCACCCCTCTAGGACCAGGAGGGAGGTGACCCCTGGAGCCATCTTTAGGGACCTTTGAGGACCCTCCTGGGCACTGGATCACCCAGGAGACCTGTTCTGCAGAGCCAGGAGCTTCTGGGCAGGCCCCAGGCTAACCCGAAGGCTCCTCTCTGCCTCTGGGTGGGGCAAAGGTGGGCAGTGCCAAAAGGGTGGGGTGGGAGCCAGAGGTGCTGGGGAGAGGACAGCCTGATTTATGAGGCAAGCAGGGATGGGACTACTTGGCAAGGGGGCATCCACGACAGACCCTGAGATAAGAGCCCAGAGGTATGCTAGCAATGTAAACAGTTGGGAGCGGGCACCCCAGCTCTCCCGTACCAGCCAGAGACACCCAGACCAGGGAAGGATGGAGAAGCCATCTCGAATGGAAGGAGGTCCCGTGGCCTCCCCGGACAGGCCTCAGTCCCCCTCCAGCCAGCCTGGACCCCTCGTTCTGCACCAGCATTTCAACCCTGCCGAACTCTGCATCCTCTCTGAAGGCAAACCTAGTCCCAGAATTTCCCCTCGCTCCGTCACACCCCAACCTCCCTGCTCCAGGCCAGGCCACCTCACCTTCACTTAGACCACCGCATCCACCCGCCACACCTGACTGTGTCACTCTGCTGCTGGGTCCCTGCCACCTTCAGGATGACACCCAAGCCCCGTAGTCTGGCCGCGAGGCCCTCTCTATCAGACCCGGCCAGCCTCTCCGACCTCCTGCACGTCCCTGAGTGTGCCCAGCACTTCTTGCCGCCTCTGGGCCTTTGCAGACATGATGCCTTGACTCTAATGTCCTTCTCTGCTTTAGTCTGCTGGTGAACTCCTATGAAACCTTCAAAACCCATCTCACAGGTGCCCTCCTCCAGAGTCATTCCTGCCTCTCTAAGGTAAGGTAGGGGTTGCCCTCAGCTCCTGCAGCCCCCACACACCAATCCAGTCCTCTCAGTCACAGCGCTCAGCACTCTTGCAAGCCTGCTATTCTCTTGATGGGGGCTCTCCAGGGTGAAGGCCTCAGTATGCCCTCTGCAGACCCCTGACCTCCACCTTGGGCTGAGGACTCAGAATCTCCAAGTTCATGGCCGGGCATGGTGGCTCATGCCTGTAATCTCCGCACTTCAGGTGGCGGAGAGAGGAGGATCACTTGGGCCCAGGAGTTCAAGACCAACCTGGGCAACAAAGTAAGATCCCATGTCTACAAAAACAAGTTTAAAAAATTAGCCAGATATGGTGGTGTGTGTCTGTGGTCCCAGCTACATGAGAGGCTGAGGTGGGAGGATCACTTGAGCCCCGGAGATCGAGACTATGTTGAGGTATGATTGCACCACTCACTGCACTCCAGCCTGGGCGACAGAGCAGGACCCTGTCTTAAAAAATGAAACCTCCAAATTCAAGGCTAGAGGCTCCCACCTTTTGTGAAGAGGCCCTGCGCCAAGGGGAAAAACATCAGACATCCAACAGAATCCTCCTCTGCACACACTCTCTCTGCAGGCCCCGCTACCTCAGCCGTGGGTCAACAGACAGAAGTACCCAGGCGGTGTTCATCCTGGTCACAGCGGCCATGGGAGGGGAAATGACCTGGCCCACTGACAGAGGGAAACTGAGGCTGGAGCTGGGGAGACATATCTACCCACGCCCTGCAGCGAACAGTAGGAGAGCAAAGCTGTTTGACTCACTAAGGTGACCCTTTGTACAAGGTAGGTTGAGGACATACGCACTCGGGGGACATGCCAGCTGGTGCCCGGGCAGAAAAATGGCAGGGCGTGTCCAGGCAGGGGACTGGCAGGTGCACACAAGGACCCGTATGCACCGCTGCCTGCCCCCAGGGCTAAGGACGCACACCACGGGCAGGGTCACACCAGTTGTCCCCATGAAGCAGAGAGATGTACAAGCTGAGCACCCCGGCAGGAAACAGAATCCAGGCAGGGGCCGTGGGCACAGGCTGGGTGGCCGCCAACCGTCTGTGTGAACGGGAACACAGCTGTGGGCCCACAACACAGCCAGGCAGTGGCATACCTGAGGCAGACCCCCGTGGTTATGTGCGTGGCCAAGACGCTGCTGCAGATGGTGGCAGAATGTGGCCAGTGTCGCCGTCGAGGGAGAAGAGGGGATTAGGGGCAGGTGGGAGCACGTGACTCAGTCTGGGGTCCCTAGAGGCAACCAAGTCCTGAGCGTGGGTTGAATTTGAACTGGACAGGGATGCAGGAACCACGTTCTACCCAGGGGGAGCCGGGGAGCAGAAGGCCCTCCACAGACGGAGGTGGAACAGAGAGCCCCAGGAGTTCAGGGACCCCTGCTAGAGCCAAGCTGAAGACCCTCCGCCCAGGGCCTGGGCCGACACACACAGCTGCCTGACCCCAATCACCCCTGCCACCAAAGCCCAGCAGCCACAAGGCAGCACTGTGCGTGCCGCGGCCAGTCCCCGCCGCGGCGGACAGCTGCGACCCCTCCTCACTGCCCTTCCACCGGAATGCACGACTTTGGCTGGAGACTGTGTCATCCAAGAAACATTCTCTGTTTTCCTTGGTGCGTGCTCTGGGAACGTGGCGAGAACCGCCGTCCACACAGCCGCTTGCATACTTGGGCGGCTGCCGGGCCCAGGCCACCCATGCCAGTCATGTTCTCATTCCGGCGGGGCCCGACCTCTGCAAAGCCACCCCAGCACCACCTGCCTGGGAAACCTGGGAGGACAGCTCTGGCGCTGGGATCTAGAGGGAGTAAATGTATAGGGAAGAGAGTTCACCCCCCACCCTGCCACCCAGCCCTGCTGACCAAGCAGTGTCTTTGACAGAGAGAGACTCTGGGAGACAGACGGATGCCACAGTCACAGCCCTCTGAGCCCCAGGCTGCTTCTCCATACAGTGGGCTCTGAGTCTCGGCAGTGGTGGGCTTCCTTGGGGACCCAGTGGTGTCAAGGGAGAGAGTGTTAATTCCTGAGCAGCTGCCAGCCTTTCCCCGCGACCCACCGCCCCACTGTCCCTCAGAAATGCCTCCCACCTAGACAGCAGGTCAGGCTGTCACTGAGCCCAATGCACAAGGTGGCAGACATCATGTCCCCACTGGCCAGCCGGTCCTGGATGTACCAGCAATAGAGCCCGCAGACGAGGTGGCAGGTCTACACAGGCCGGAAGGGCTGGAGGCTTTTGGGGGCAGAACTGGGCAGGTGGTATCTGCCACCCAGCCCCCAGCCCTGGCCAATCACCCGCTCCTCAGGGCTTAGCTGCACACTCCAGCCCACTCCTGTTTTCAATGTGGACACGGTAGATCAAGCTTAAGGATTTGCATGTTTCCTTGAACATTTCCAGGCTAGGGCCCGAGGCAGGTGGATTGCTTGAGGTCAGGAGTTCGAGACCAGCCTGGCTAACGTGGTGAAACCCCGTCTCTACACAAAAATACAGAAATTAGCCAGTCGTGGTGGCACGCACCTGGGGTCCCAGCTACCTGGGAGCGTGAGGTGGGAAGATTGCTTGGGCAGGGAGGTTGAGGCTGCAGTGAGCTGTGATTGTGCCACTGCACTCCAGGCTGGGTGACCAAGAAATAATATTACCTTCTTTTCTTTTCTTTTTTTGAAATGGAGTTTTGATCTTGTTGCCCAGGATGGAGTGCAATGGCATGATCTCGGCTCAGTGCAACCTCCACTTCCTGGGTTCGAATGATTCTCCTGCCTCAACCAAGCAGCTGGGATTACAGGCGTGCACCACCATTCCTGGCTAATTTCTTGTATTTTCAGTAGAGATGGGGTTTCACCATGTTGGTCAGGCTGGTCCCGAACTCCTGAACTCAGGTGACCCCCCAACCTCGGCCTCCCAAAGTGTTGGGATTACAGGCGTGAGCCACCACGCCTGCCCAGAATATCACCTTAATCAGGCCTCTAGATATAACAGTCAGCTTCTCAGAACACAAATAATACAAGTATATATTACTCCGGGGGGCAGGTGTGGTGAAGCCCTGTCCCCAAGACCAGCAGTACCAGCTGCCCCTGCCTGGATGGCCACTTCACGACAGCAGATCTGGGGGTTGTCCCGGACCGTAGGCTCCCAGTGGAGCCCAAACAGTGGTTTTGACAGATGAGGAAGCCGAAACCCACTGAGCAGAGGGAGCTTTCTTAATGCCCGGAACACCCGGTGCAGAACCCACGTGGGGCATGAGGAGCCCAGGGGACTTGTCCTTTGGCCTTCCACTGATCAGCTCTGGTGGCAGCTTTGAAGAAGGGGCGTCTTCTGGGAGTCAGAGACCCAGGTTGGAATGGACCTGTCTCTGCATCTCTGGGCCTCGAGTCCCCTACCATGGGGGCACAGGTGTGTATCCAAGGCCGAGGGGGTACTAAGGCTATGCCTTTGGAGATCTGGCATTCTAACTCAGGGATTCTGGGATTGAAAATCCTCCAGGGCCGGGCGCCGTGGCTCATGCCTGGAATCCCAGCACTTTGGGAGGCCAAGGCGGGTGGATAACTTGATGTCAGTAGTTCGAGATCAGCCTGGCCAACATGATGAGACCCTGTCTCTACTAAAAGCACAGAAACTAGCCAAGTGTGGTGGTATGCACCTATAATCCCGTCTTCTTGGGAGGCTGAGGCAGGTGAATTGCTTGAATCCAGGAGGAGGACGTTGTAGTGAGTCAAGATTGCGCTACTGTGCTCCAGCCTGGGCGACAGAGTGAGACTGTTCTCAAAAAAAAAAAAAAAAGAAAGGAAAAGAAAATGACCCCTCAGTGCATAGGATGGTAGCCCCCAGGCTCAGGGCCTCAGCTGGGACCCCTGGAGCTGAGAACCAGGCGTGAGGAAGGCAGGGTCTCCAGGCAGCCGGAGTCCAGGAGGGAGGCTGGGCAGGCGCTGGGATCTCTGGACCCGCCAGGCCTGCCCAACCTGCCTGACCCCTGCCCAGGGCACCTGCCGTGGCCTGGCTCTCACCCGGTCGGTGGAGGTCCAGGGCCCTGGAATTGGTCACTTCCGGCCCAGCCGTCTAAACAGGCCTGAAGCCCCAGAGCCCGCCGGGCCCAAGGGGAGGCCAAAATAACATGTGAGTCAGCATCCCTGCAGACACCCCCATCCGCCTGGGCCCATAGGGAGGGGCTTAGAGGCAGCCCAGATGGGGACCAGGCCAGGTCAGGCGGCCACCTGCTCTGGTGGGGCCCAGCCAGTGGCCAGCATGGCCCAGGGATGTTGGGATCAGCCAGGTGGGGAGAGGAAGACTGGGGAGAAGGAAGGGGCAGCCCTGCCCTGGGTGGGCTCCAGTGTGAGGGAGACAGGGCTGACTGCAGTTGGTGGCAGGTCAACGTGGCTGATGTCGCCCCGGAGGGAGAAGAGGGGGCTGGGAGCAGGTGGGAGCACGCGGCCCAGTTTGGGGTCCGTAGAGGCAAACAAGTCCTGAGCGTGGGTTGGATCTGGACTGTACCAGCATCTGGGAACCACATTCTACCCATGGGGAGTCAGGGAGCAGAAGGCCTTCCACAGGGACAGGTGGAGGAGAGAGAGCCCCGGAAGCTCAGGGAGCCCTACCAGAGCCAAGCTGGAGACCCTCCGCCTAGGGGCTGGGCAGACACACATAGCCCTCTGACCCCAGTTGCCTCTGCCACCAAAGCCTAGTAGCCATGGCCAGGCCTGTGCACCTGACACCAGCCCGGCCAGACACAAAGGTGGCCCCTGCAGAAGGGACTCTGCCCTGAGCCATCCACATCATCCTCGCCATCCCTCCAGGTGAGCATCAGCCCCCTGGAGACCCACAGGAGCTAAGACTCCAACACCAGGGTAGGGTGCGGCCTGAGGTCAGGGTCAGGTCCTAGGCCAGGGTCCTTAAGTATCAATCTAGAGTGGGCTCCGGGCTCCGCCTGGGCTGGAGGACAGAGTGCGCCAGGTAGTGAGATCCGGGCCTGTTTGGGGGCAGAGGGCAGGAAGCATGTGGTCTCGACCCCTCCCTAGAGGCGGCCACAGGAGCGAGCTGGCCCAGGCCACTCTGTGTCCTCAGGTCCCCGGGTGGGTGGCTCTGGTCAGTCCTTTGCTTTACAGCTGTGAGGTCGCCCGGCCTCCTGTGGCCAAGCCGGGGCAGAGGGCAGATACCTGAGTCCCTGCCGGCCTCCCAGCTTAATCCCTCAGCTTTCCTGAGAATGGCTCTGCTGTTCTTGGCCAACGGCCTCCGCTGAGCCTGGCACGGCCTCGGCTTGGCCCTCACCAGCAAGTGACGGCTTGGCTGGGGCCCAGCCAGGGCGGTGGACATGATTAAAGCCTAGAACATGAGGCCTGGCGGGCAGTGGAGGTTCAGCTGGACCCCAGTGAGTGGCTCCACTGTAGGGTCACCTCCTGGGGCCCCTCTCATCTGATGGAGGTTGCAGGGCCTTCTCAGAGCCCACCTGGTCCAGAAAACATACAGACCCTGCTCCTTCACTCTCCTGAAACAAATCAGGGTTTTCCCAGAGGGAAAGAAGCAGAAGGTTGAGAGCAAAACCCTGGTTCTCTCTCCTGTGACAGGCCTTGATGGAGTCTCCACCACGTCCCAGGCTCAGTGCGAAGCTCCGGGTAGGGGACGAAGAGAGGAATTTTCTACGGAGCCCCAGGACGCGGCCACGCCTCTTCTCACTGCCCCAGTTTCTCCGCACGGCCCTGAGTCAGGGATCTGAGCGGGGCTGCAGCTAAGATTTTGCTGAGCAGCTCCTTTGTGCTAGGGACATGCCATGTGCTTGGGCTCCCCGACTCCCTGCCACACCTTCTCTAAGAGATGGGGAAACTGAGGCTCGCCCAGTTTCTCACCCAAGGTCAAAGTGCCCAAAGTGGAGCAAGAGGGACTTGAACTTGCGCCCCTTGTGCTGAGAACCTTGACCACAGGGGTGGAGTGGAAAGGGTGTGTCTGAGGAAGGTTTTCAGGCCCTGAAGCCGGCTCAGAGGGAGACAGGCATTGCAGGTGTGCAAAGCCAGAGAAGGTCTGGCTGCTGAATGGTGTCGGAATAGTCTCCAAAGACCATCACAGAAACCCACAGAGGAGCCCCATCACAGAAACCCCACAGAGGAGCCCCATCACAGAAACCCCACAGAGGAGCCCCATCACAGAATCCCACAGA
>PVKV010031235.1:0-21263 GCA_004027835.1 Alouatta palliata | reverse complement strand
AAAAAAAAAAAAAAGTGAAAAAAAAAAAAAAAATAAAATAAAGTACAGATTGTTCACCAAAAATACCAACTTGTTAAAACAAACCTTAGATGAGTTCAGCATATACTCTTTTCTGTTGAATGATGTGATGACACATTAAAAAAAACTTCAATATATATTTAGAAATTAAATAGTGAGGAAGAGATAAAAAAGACACAGAAAATCAGAAACTAGGCATAATTTCCCACCATGTTTCTGAGTTTCATCTATTGGTTTTGCACTAGATTCTTTCATATTTATGGATTTCTAGGATATGGAATTGAAAATCATTAAATACCTTTTTATTCTGAAATAAATATTAATAATTTTTTCAACAATATTGTTACATCAAAAAGAATTTCTGATATGCTAAGATAAATTTATATTGGTGTCTGCTCACTGTAACATTCTGCATCTTTTTATCAAACATCAATAGCCAGAAGTTGAGCTTGATGTCTTCATGTTATTTTATAAACCACTTTGATTATTATCTTTTATCATTACTAAATCTCCATTTTAGTAAAATCCAAATTCTCTTCCCTTCAAAGGGAAAAATGTTATACACAAAGCAGAAATCACTGTATTATTGGGTAGATCCCTAATTGTCTGGTTTCAGAAAAACAGACCAAGATGAATGCAGAACTCAGTAAGAGATTGGCTTGTACCTTCAATGACTCCTCACCACCCCAGACAGAGTCTAACTGCTTGTGCATGGCATTCAAGTGCACCAACAATCTGCTGCGAGCTCCTTCAGCACATTCATTCCCACCAAATGCTTTTAAATAGAAAACACCCCAGATTGCTTATTATTTTTAATTCCACATTCACTCACTAAAAAAATAATTATTATGATGTCCTTAATATGTGTCAGGCACTTTTTCAATACTGGAAATACATTAGTGAACAAAATAGAAAAAAAAAAATTTCTGCTACTGTGAACCTTACATTTTAATGGAGAGAGAGAAAAAGATAGAACAAGTAAATAAATGATGATAACATTCTTTTCAATCAGCACTTCTCTCTTACAGCTACCTTTAAAAGACAATTATCCTTCCAAATTCGTAACTTTTAGGTTTATGTAAAGTGAACACATTGCAGATTTTATTTATTTAACTCAATCAATGAGGATACCAGCTAGGTGTCATTGCCATTTGAAAAGAGAATCCAAAGAACAGATTCATTTATAAATCAGGAATATTTAAATGAATGTGAAAATAGAGGCAAAGCTGATTTTTCCAAAAGGGGTGAGAGGTAGAGAAGTCAATTGAACCTTTACCAGAAAATTGAATTTGTATATCTATAGACAAGAATTTCTTTGCATTTTAGTGGGTTGAATGATAGGCCCGAAAAACCAGATGTCCATATATTAATTTCTAGACCCTGTGAATGTTAACTCATTTGGAAAATTTCTTTGAAGCTGTAATTAGGTTGAGGATTTTAAGTTGAAGAGATCGTCCTCTATTACCAAGCTGAGGTCTAAGTTGAATGACAAGTATTTTTATAAGACCCCCACAGTGGACATTTGGCAATAGACGTGGAGAAGGCAATGTGATCACAGAAGCAGGTGTAGGAGAGATAAAGCCACAAGCCAAAGAATGCCTGAAGCCTCCGGAAGCTGGAAGGGGAAAGATGTGGAAACTCCCTTGGGGTCTTCAGAGGAAGTGGAACCCTGATGACACCTCGATTTCAAATTTCTGGCCTCAGAACTGAGAAAATAAATTTCTATTATTTTATGCCACAAAGTTACAGAAGCCTGTGGAAATTGACACACACTGCTATCAGTTACCCACAACTGACAGAACTATAAAATAGCTCTCACAGAATCAGGTAGCCAAAAGGGGTGATCTGCAGACAATGTGTAGTTTCCACTGATGCACAATTTCCTCCTACATACTTTAACAGCTATTCCCAGACCTTCTCTGCCTGTCAGAACTCTACGTATCCTTCAAAGCTAACTTCAAATGCCGGCAATGACTGGTTGATTGAATGACTGACAGAGACAGGAATGACACAGCCACTCTATTGCCCAGACTGGAGTGTGGTGGCATGATCATAACTCCCTGCAGGCTTGAACTCCTGTGCTTAAATCCTCCCACGTCAATATCCCAAAGCACACCTGGCTAATCCATATACATGTATTTTAGAGACAGGGTCTCACTGTAATGACCAAGCTGGTATTGAACTCCTAACCTCAAGTAATTTTCCTGCGTTGGCCTCCCAAAGTGCTGGAATTACAAGTGTGAGCTACCATGTCCAGCCTATTTATTAACTTCTATTACATATATGTTGGTGCCTCCAACTAGGATGGAATGCCTTGTCAATAACTCCTTTTTGCATTTATGTCACACCCTTTACATATGCTTCCCAGTATGCTATAGTATACTAGCAGGGCACCACACACATAGGAAGTACTCATGGAGCTGAGCTTGAGAGAGCTGTGACCTGTGATGACCAAGGGGAAACCTAGATGACTTCCAGTAATAACTGAACCTTCTTTCTCCAAGCTTGGCATGCTGAAGCTTAGTGTTACAAAGTGGATCTCATATCCAAAGATTCTGGCTTCATAAAAGTATTTGTACCTCATCTAGCTAAAGATTTGGCCCTTAAAAAAAAAAATCAAAGTCTAAGACAGGATGTCAGAAGGGTGACTTAAGAATAAACTCTCTCTGTATCTTTCTGAAAATTCATTGACAGCAAACTCTAATGGGCCTGCACTCATGATTTTTTTTCCTTCCTGACATACATGTCAAGCATTTTATACATGACCTTTAAAAAGCCCTCTGGAATCTTAATTCAAACTTCCTGTAGTTTGTGTTTTTGCTCAAGCCTGGATTTCTAAGGGTTTACATCCACTCCAAGCAACCGTTCTTTAACAGTATCACCCCCATTGTCACAAATAAATCGACTAATTCTAACGGAAAAGCTGTGATTAATTTAAAATGTAGCTATGTGCTAAACTAGAGCTCAGATAAGATTGACTGACCTCCTGAAAAGTGACAATAGCATCTTCTGGTTTCCTGTTCTGGTTTGCACTTTGGATGCCAGTTCTATTACAAGAATTTTAACATCAGGGTCTTATCTGCCCATCACCTTTGCTGCACTTTCAGCTTCTCTACAACTCTGGGGTTTTTGGGAACTGCTGAGGGTGTCCACATGCATCTTCAAATCATTTTGGAGCTGGGCTCACCTTTCATCACTAGTGATCAGTGCTTGGCTCTTCTGAGCTACTGCAGTCTTACCAATCCTTCATCCTAGGCTGCCACTTGCCTATGCTGCCATTTTTGCTCAAATTCTCAGCTCTTAGTCAAAGCTTGTCTGCTGCAATATGGCGGCTTATGCTGTCACTGCAGAGCCATCTAAACTTGTGGTTCCAGGACTACTTAGAAATTAGTTGCAAACGAAAAGCTAAAAGCCTTTCTTTCTTCCATTACATCTATTAAAAAAGAGTCCCACAAGAGGACTTCGAGGAACCACAGAATTACACTCAAATCTTTCATTCCATAGACACCTCTCCACCAGGCTGGTTTTAGGTAATGGCCTATATGTGGTGCCAAGGATGCTCATCAATGCTCAGGTCTTATTTGTGCCATGGCTAAACTACTTCCCTTAGGATGACTTCTGTCTTAGGCTAAACCTTGGAATTTAAATGCCGCCCCTCCCCATCTCAGTCCTCTCCTTTCTCCAGACAAGGCTATATATTTTTGAAACTCATTTGTAGACACAGTTCAACTCCTTTTCCCAGGAAACTCTAGGTCCAGTGTTCAATAGTGGTTGCAAATAGATGCCTGAGTAACAGAGGTCTTGCCTTCTTCTACTAACAGATATTTTCAAATATCAGACCCTCCTGAACTGAGACACCCCCTGCTTACCCCCACCATCTTTCCTCATGGGCCCCTTATGGTAACTAAGACTACATGATGTCTGATAAATCATTACCAAATCTTTCTTCCAACTAAATGAAATGAAACTTTCAAATTGGAATTGCTGTGCAAATTTTATATACTTTAAACTGATTTCAAAATTAATTTTATTGAACCATTAATTTTACTGATGTAAACTTTTATTTTTAACCTTCTATAAAACACGTTTGAATCAAAATGATATATATTATCTTTATTTTACAGCTGAGAAAAATTGAGGCTCAGTCCATCTATGGGACAGCCTCTTTCACTGCACAGCAATTTCCTTTAGGGCAGATATTTCATCTCTGTTTCTGGCACCCAGCAAAGGTCAGGCCACATACTTTAAAAAATATGTTGAACTGACCTAAAAGGAATTGTGTGATTTTTCTAGAATTACACAGTCAGAAAACAGCATAGCTGGGACTAGAATACAATTTTGAGTCCAGCTTTCCTTAACACTTATTTAACAAAAAGCTATCTGTAATTTTGCATTCTATGATCATATGATCGCATTTCTTTCTTTCAGCCCAGGAGCTGTATTTAACCTTTTAGATCAAATATGAGCAGCCCTTCTAGACCATTGGCCCCTCCTCCGTGGCCTGCATGTTTGGTTTAACTGCATCTACTTTCTTCAGCCTAAATCAACACAAATCCTTGTTAGGTCCTTTACTTTTTTCACAATCTCACTTTACTTCTTTATATGCATTTGAATTAAATAAATACGCTCATTACCTTGTTTCCTTTCCTGTCCTCATATTAATTCTTTCTCAAACTCGCCTTTCTTAAGAATCAGCTTCAGTCACTTTAAGATTTCCAGAGTCGGTTGAATAGCACTGAGTACAGTATTTCTGCACTCTGGTCTATGAAAAGCCCCTTTCCCTTGAGTGATTCCTATCCTTTCTCTGTGCCTTGCCTGCACCCCATTCCGATTATAAACCCAGTGGACAGAGAATGTGTGTAATGCTATGTCCACTTCAGAAGCCAGCATAAAATTGAACAGTATTGTCAGTAGCAGCTATGACCATATTAACATTCAGAATCTGAATTAACTTGCAGACAATTTCATTAACACAGTTATATTAAACACTCCTAGAATATGTTTATCTCATTTTAATTATTGCTGAAGTAATAGGCACCAGTGAGAATCTGATGCAATGGTGAAAGCCTCAGAAAAAATTCTCCAGAGCAATCTTCAAGGTGCTCTTATGGTTCAGAACACATAATTTTACTATTGTTAAATCATTTCTATTCTGGAAATAACTGCTATTAAGCAGTCAAAGCAATATGTTACACATATTCTCGTGTTTTATAGACCATCTACGAACTGGTAGATATGCAGGCTGGTGTGCAGGTAATTCAACACAGAAATTCTATCATTAATGAGAATTATGTACTGCCTGCTGTATGACACTGAAAATCTACATCTAAAAGCCTAATTATTACTTACTGCTTTCTCTTTATATGAAATAGTAAAACAATCATTAATGACTCATAAGCCTCTGATTTTTGCCATGAAAGTCGTGTACAATGTCACAAATGTCCCTGGATGGTTGTGTTTTGTAGCTAATGTTAATGGGGAACAGGAGGCAATGGGCAGTGCATCCTCGAATTACCTCTGAAAAGAAAACTGTTCTCTTTTTTTGTACACAAACACATCTCTATCTGAAACATACTTTCCCTTAGATACCAAGAATTGACAGAAAAGGGTCATTTCTGGAATACTGCATGCACAATTTTTTAAATTTCTGTATAGTAACTAAAGTCCTAATCATTCAAACAAATTTTTTCATAAATTTGTGATAGCAGAATAAAGTCACAGTATTTAAATTATTGTTATTATTAAATAATTATGAGTCATCCATGCCTATAAAAAAATCTCAATTTTTAATTTTAACTAAATTCTGTATAATTTTATTAAGTGCTAGTGCTAGAGACTGGGCTTATCACCGTCAGTGAAGGGGGTGGGGTTGTTTTGAAGTTCACAGTCAATGAAGGAAAATGCATTGAATAAGTATTCATGGGTATGCTGAATGCAATAAATGGAGAATGAGAGGCACTGACAGAAGCATATAGAAATATGATTTAACTTAAACAGGAGGCCTCATGAGTTAGAGAATGGTCCACTGTGTCTTTCCATTAAACAGTACACACAAGCTAGTTCAGTAGTGTAAGGACAGACCTAGTTAACTCTATTAGAACTTGAAGCTATTAAAGTCAAGTTTAAGTCCATTTTGGATCACTTGACTTCTTTCTCATAGAGGAATCTCTTTCCATTCTTTCCCTTATCCAGGCCAGTTGTGCAGGTCTCTAGCAAAACACATGACCTGAAAACTGAGTATGAGAATATAAATGATCCAGCATAAACTCCTCCACTGGTAAATGCGTATAAGAAAAGATCCTGCCAACTGGGTCAGTAGCTACATTGGTGTGTGACTATCAAACTTATTGCTCAGGTGTAGCTTGGAAATATCTTTAGATGTAGATGAGAAAGTGAAATTTTGCCACCTTGTTTATTTAAATTCACCTTAAGTATATGAGGAGAGAAAGAGGTGATAGTTCATGGACTCTAGAACCAGAATTATGTACATTAAAAGACACACTCTATTTTTCAAAACCATACTGCTGTCAAGGAGAAAAATGAATATGCCAGGTTTTTATTAAAGCTTTTAAAAATAGGCAAGCACAGTATTTTCCTCACATGTACTAGGCAATCAAAAATGTTTTGTTGATTGAATGAGTAAATGACTGCAGAGCTGAACCAGCGGCTCAGGACTGGCTGGACCATGTGCCTTCGTATGAAGAACCAAGTTTGCCTTCTAACAGGCTGTGTAAGATCTAATGATACTGGCAGGATAGCATTTTCCTGCATTTTTCTTTTGGCACCTTCTTTACAAGGATGATTTTAGCTCAGTTTCCCTCAAGGAGAAACTGACAAGACAGGAGCCTTTCCACCATCTTCCTAGATGAGTCTTGGTGAGATTACCACCTTAAAAAAGAGCATACAGCAGCCATGACTGCAGATTTCCTAAGCATAAAGTAGCTGTTCTCCTCAGGAAAGTTTGGGTCTCAACAGGTACACTGCAAATAAAGTGGAAGAAACAAGGAAAGCATTTCTTGTTACTACTGGGACCCTCATTCCCACCTTGGATTCATCTAGGTTGCATGTTCTGATGAGCAGATCAGACAGTGCCATCTTTCTAAGACTTGACTCTTACTCCCAAACAAACACTGATGTATTTTGACAAGTAGGCACCATAGTCCATTTCCTTTCAATATGGACAGATGGCCACAGACAATTTTAATGTGTGATTTTACCTAGAAGTGAAGAGGTGTCCACATGTCATTAGAGATTTGCAGATGATTCCAAAGATGGAACTGCCATGGGATTCAGGGATGGGAAATGCCACAAGGAAAGTGGACATTAACCATATGACATGGTTTTTCTTATGCTTGTCAGAGCCCACAATATATTGGCATCATATTATTCCTCCTAAAGAGAGTAATTTCTATAAATATTTAAATGACTGAAATAATACCCTCTTTTAAATTCTCCATGGAGAAAAGAATCAAGCACAAAATACCACATAGCTTGTACATCTCAGTTGTCTTCTCCAATAGGAGACTTTTCTTGCCGTGCAGCCTTTAGTGTATGTGCCTCATAGTGGGAATTAATACCTGCAAGTGCCTGCCAAGCAATAACATATGATGTTATCATATTCTAAAGAAGTTGGCCTTCATAAATCACATAGGATCAATGATGCATCAGCACATTTAAATTAATCATAGATGATATCAGTACAGTAGTGCTCTCCTTATCTATGGTTTCATGTTCTGCAGTTTCAGTTACCCAGCAACAAACAATTCATAACTTTTAAATTGCACGCTGTTCTGACAAGTGTGATGAAATTTCATGTCATCCTGCTTCTACCTGCCCAGGACGTGAACTAGCCTTTTGTGCAGCATATCCATACTGTATACGCTCCCCAACCATTACTCACTCAGTAGCTGTTCAAGTTATCAGATTCACTGTAGAGGTATCACAGAGCTTATGTTCAAGTAACCTTTATTTTAATTCATAATGTCCCCAAAGCACAAGACTAGTGACGCTGCCATATTGTTATAATTGTTTTATTATTAGTTATTATTAATCTCTTACTGTGCCTAATTGATAAATTAAACCTTGTCGTAAGTATATATGTGTAGGAAAAAACATAGTATATGCAGGGTTCTATACCATTCACAGTTTTAGGCACCTTCTAGGGGTCTTGGGATGTATCCCCCATGGATAAGAAGAGACTACTAATTCTTTTTGATAAAATGTGCATATGAAACCAGAACTGCAAGAACAAATGGGTTACTATGCATGTTATCTCCTGGTCTGGGTACAGAATAAGTAATATATGGCTTTAAGCTAGGGTTTTCTTGATAAAAATTAAAATATGAGGTGCAATTGTTAACATTTTGAACATTTTTAAATGCCTAGCTCACCTTCATTCTCTCAGCACCTACATCCACTCTGCCTCACTTTTCTACACTTTCAATCTATGCTAACAATGTACTACACTAAATTCCAGGTCTTGTTTAGCAGATAAAAATCACTGAGAAAAACAGAAAGAGAGCTCTTACCACTGTTGTACTTACTACAACTATCTCTGGGTATCTCAGTGATGTGTTAAAAGTTAACACTTGTGTTTCTTGGATAGAAGAAGCACATTGGTTAGCACAAGATTCGACAAATGTAATTTTCCATCCCACTGAATGAATGTTGTCCATCTTAAGAGAAAGGACAAAATTTGGGGGTTACTTTTTTGAAGTTTGAATAGATTGACACTATGTTTCTAAAACACTTGGTGCAAATTCAGATGTTTTCCTTATGCAACATATTCAATATCACCTACAAAATAAGGTCATTTTTTAAAAAATTACTGAAGTTAAAATTGCTTCAAACTGTTGCCTAAGTTAATCATAAGAGTCCTCCTCTTCCCAGGTCACCCTTCTTGACAGTTCCAAGGCCTCATGCCCTCAACACCTGTCAGTCATATTTGAGGCTCTTTCCAACAGTTGGGGCTGGAATTCAGGTGTAGCCCTTTAAGGCCAGGGAGCCTCACTAACAACCGGCCTGGTACTTATTCTCATAATTCCTGCAGCACATGCCTTGGAGTTCTTGACCATAATATAACAGGACAGGAGGAGTCGAGTTGGCCCACCACTACTGTCATGTAGAGAATATTCCATGTGCTCCCTGGTTACTGCTGTGGTTGTGGATGCATGTTCCTAGAGTCTCTCAGATAACAGGTGGCATGGATGAGGGATCTCTCTTGCTCCTCAGATTTGAATTTGCAAGTGGTCATCTCATGCTACCAAAAGTCTGCAGTCCAGTCTTTCAGTTTCTTATTTCATACTCACAGGCCCCACCACCAATCTCAAAGCTGCCCAATAGCATAATATTGACTAAATTAGGAAGGATTCCCAGCCTCAGCTACAGACTGTGCCTATAACTCAAGTCTTCCAGGACCACTTGATCTGGACATTAAGCCCAGAAGGCTAGGTATGCTGCTCTGCCAGCTGAGTACAGCTGGGGATTTCATAATGCATTGCTGATAATCTAACAAAATTTGATTACCAAAGGTAAGGGTTTGTGGTTTCCATCAACTTTCCCCTGAGGGCCCAGTTTATTTTCTTATTATGAACAATGAACCACTCCTTCTAAAACAGAATTCCAGTATTATAACATGAAGAACATTAATTGAGAAGCAAACAGGCTTGTTGTTAAACTTTTAAAAATATGTCCTATTACACCCTTTCTGTAGGTTATTGGGTGCTGCCCTGCCATGTAGATTCATAACTTAACTCTGTCTTCCCAGAACACAGGCGAGCAGCTCCAGGGTGGCTTGTGGTCTTCAGTGCACTTCAATATTCAGAGAACAAGAAAAAAAAAATACTAAATATAAATCTAAAGTAGGGATTTTACCACTTTTTTCAGACTTTTTTACATTAAAATGTTCTTAAAATATTTAGAACATAAGAAGAGGTTTTTCATAGTCCAGGATTGGAGTCATGTAAATACAAAGGCAAGTAACACATTATTTGAAAACCCATCCATCCTCCTGCCCGAGCAGAAAACTGAGTTCAGAAAAACTGAACTAAGGCCTTTGAAACTGGGTAACCCAGCATTTCCTGGACCATAGCGGGCATTCAAGAAACACTGATGATTAAAGAATGACTGTAGAAATCCATGTTTTTTGGTGAAAGAGCTAAATCAGTGGGCCAGGCTCTCACTGCTGGCAAGAGACGTCTTAGGAGGGAGAGCATTTGCCTCTGCCAACTACTCAGGTTCCATCTGTGTAGGTTCAATCCTCAGAAGAAAGATGTTCTTTCTCTTTCAGCATCCCTCCTTGCAATGGTCCTTTCCTACAGAACAGGAGGGCTAGATCACCTGTCAGTGCTCTTCTGGCCTCACAAAGAATAATTCCACGTGCTCCTTGGTTACTGCTGAGGTGATAGAGGCTATACCCCTGCTGGCTCAGTCTTGGTCTCTTGGATTACATATATAAAAGATAAGGGACCTTTCTTTTTTTCTTTTCTTTTTTGAGGGTTAGCTGTGGTCACTGCATGCCACCACTGGTCTGAGATGCAGCCCTACTCTGCATAATTTAACTTTCATAGTCCCAGCCATAGGCTCATTGAGCAATGTTGGCTAGGTCAAAAGAGGGTTCCAGCCTCCACTGTAGACTGTATCTAGAACTACCTCTTCCTGGATCACTTAACCTTGACATTGAGCTTTTGTCACAGGCTTCCCTCTCCTTCATGATCAATACCCCTCAGTAAGAACTGGGATTGTCTTCTGCCAGATGAGCTCAGCCAGGGCCTTTTTAACCCATCAGAGAGCAGTGAGTAGCATTGATTCCCAAAGGAGAAGGAATTGAGTTTTCAATCTTTTTCCTCCTGGAAGACTAAATATCGCCTTATTAAAATTTCCGCTTCTCCTGGAGCCACACACCATTTTCATGAAACAAGGAAATAGCTGAGGATTCTATGACAAACAAAAAATACTTCCCTATTATATACTTTCCCTAGGATATTGTGTGTATCAGGCTTTTTTTTTTTTTAAGAAAAAAGAAAAATAGAACCATAAAGAAAAGCATCTCAAGTAATCTTTCCAGAGCAAAGTTTGTCTGCTCCAGGATGACTTGCAATCTCCTCCACTAGGCTAAGCAGTCCCTGGCAACATTATTGGAAGACAACATTAAAAAGACAAAAAAAAAAAAAAAAGAGGTTCCGCTAGTTGGATATCCCAATGTACCAATGTACAGTGTGATATTTCAAAAATGCATATGTCAAACTAAGTTTGCTTAATTTCTTGTCTTGTCTTTGCCTAAAACATGAATCGACATGAGACTATATCCTTTCTCTTGTCTCCTCTTCTTTATTTGTGTCTTCACTGTCTTAATCTTATCTGATTCTTGTTACTCTTACTAAATTTTTCTTACTGAATAACTCAATGCTGGGAGGTGGGGGCTTTGACAAACTAGGATATGGAACTGTTATCATTAGCAAATAGCAAGCATCTCAAGGGTACTAGTTCTTTTTCAACATAAAAAAACAAACTAGCTTGGCGTGGTGGCTCACATCTGTAATCCCAACACTTTGGGAGGCTGAGGTAGGAGAATTGCTTAAACCCAGGAATTTGAGACTAGCCTAAAAAACATGGCAAAACCCCATCGCTACAAAAAGTAAAAAAATTTAGCTGGGTGTGGTGGCATGCACCTGCGGTCCCAGCTACTTGGGAGGCTGAGGTGGAAGAATCACTTGAGCCCAAGAGGTTGAGGTTGCAGCTGGGATTGCACCACTGCACTGCAGCCTGGGTGACATGGTGACATGCTGTAAAAAAAAAAAAAAAAAAAAAAAAAAAAATACCCTAAACACATGTTTAGGCTCTGGAGAAAGTAAGCTCTGGAGAAAGATTATCCTTTCTCCTGAATTTATTCTATTTATTCCTATTAAATCAAAGAATTAAAATAAAATAGCATAAAGAAAAAACTGTGGGTAATGATAGCATCTACATTTATGGTAGTTAGTCAAACCCATTGCCAGAGATAACAATCCCTGTCTGTAACCTTAAGATCTCTCTGGCCCCCCTGCAATCTCAGCACTTTGGGAGGCCAAGGTGGGAGGACCTCTTGAGTTTAGGAATTCAAGACGTGGCCTGGGACTGAGCAACACAATGGGACACTGTCTCTACAAAACGTTCAAGAAATTAGACAGGCATGGTGGCACATATCTGTAGTCCCAGCTACTTGGGAGACTGAGGTGGAAGGATCGCTTAGAACTGGGAGGTCAAGCCTGCAGTGAGCTGTGATGGTGCCACTACATTCCAACCTGAGCAAAAAAGCAAGCCCCTGACTCAAAAAAAAAAAAAAAGGATCTCTTGGCCCTGAGAAGAATTAATCAATAAGTAAACAAGTACATTTTTCTATTTTTATTTCAAGATGTACTATTTTTTGGAGTCATCAGAAATTTCATTTCAAGTGTTCAATAACGGTAGATTACAACAGACTAATACAGTATTATCCCTGAATACAATTATGCTTTAATTAGTTAAAAGGTCATTTTTCTAATAATTTAGAAAAGTGATTATTACCAAACAAACTTTATGTAACAAGAAAAATACAACATTTTCTTTAGGAAGATTAACAATTATTGAGTTTTCACTTCCTAGAATTTGTCTTGACAATAAATTCTAGTTAGCAGCAAATTTTTGCTTAACAATATAACTTACTGAGGCTCAAAGAGCAGAAATTTAAATCATTTACACTAAATAGTTCTTTCAGTAGTAAGACAAAGCTGATTTTGTAAGCTCTTCATCTAAAAATGTGTCTATAAATGGTATAAGTGCATGTTTATATTGCCAACTTGGCACTTTAAACAGGAAGGTTTGCTTCTGTGACATGGTTAAAAACTATTCGATAGTCCAAATTGCTTACGCAAGGTTTCCAGCAGAACTAAGCTATGTAACGTGGTTTGCAGCTAAAAACCATATTCATAGAGCTGTGTATTCACTTTGTTTGTGTTGACTTTCTCTTGACCTCAGGCTTCGGAAAAATAAATGTGAACTTCATGATATCATGAAGTAACTGCTATTTATTGAATGCTTACCATATATATGGGTATGTATCTATATGTACTCATATATATGAGCAAAGAAACAATGATAGAGAGGATTCAGAAGCTGGAAACACATCTCACATAGTGAGTCCAGAAATCGTTGTGTCCCCAAGGTTTCTGCTTCATAAATCTGCTGCCTCTTGTTAGTTCAGATGAGAATATGTGAACTAATGTGTCAATGACACGAGTACATTTATTTCTAAAAATCATTGTTTTCCATGGACTTAAATTCAGCCTCTTCAGTCTCCCCTTAAAATAATTTATCTTTCATATCAAAAACAAAATCTGTTTCTCAGCATTTAGAAATAAAATAAAATCATTTTAGTATGCATATGTCTAATCCCTTTAGTTTCTTTGAATTTTGGATTCAGCTGGGTGCGTTGGCTCATGCTTACAATCCCAGCACTTTGGGAGGCTGAGGCAAGTGGGTCATTTGTGACCAGGAGTTCAAGACCAGCCTGTCTAACACGGTGAAACTCCATCTTTATAAAAACAACAATAAAAAATTTGTTGTGTGGTGGTGCATGCCTATAATCTCAGCTACAAGGGAGGATGAGACATAAGAATCTCTTGAACCTGGGAGGGAGAGGTTGCAGTGAGCCCAGATTTTGCCACTGAACTCCAGCCTGGGTAACAGAGTGAGACTGTCAAAAAAAAAAAAAGAAAAGAAAAGAAAAAGAATTTTGGTTTCATGTTTGCAGTCATTTTTAAGATAAAGAAATTTTTTATAATTTTAAAGTATTTATATGTTATGTAGTTTCTCTCTTGGGAAGAATTAAAAATTCTTATTTTTTATTCTGAAAAATCTGGCTTTTTTCAAATTTTATCCTTGGGTACCTTGGTTTCCTGCTGACACAATAATAGAAGCACTTTAAGTTCTTAGCTGCCACAATTTAAGTAAAGCCATTACAGTATTTATTATATTCCATAGGAAAAAATAAGGCTCTTAACATTCTCTGGATTGCTGTTGCACTTTATGAAAAGGTCAGTGAAATGGCATTCTAAAAATGCTCTCACCTTCTGCCATAGGCAAAAAATGTCCATAGGGGAAACTTCTGTTGGCTTTACTGCAGATCCTGACTCATTCAGTGTAAATGCCACTTCCAAATGGGTTATCGCTGGTTAATTTGGATTCTCTTGCTCCTTCACAATGCTTTAAATTGCTCCTTTCTCTCTATTACTGCAAGTGTCTGTTTAAACCTTTCACATTTTAACTTCCTAAAAAATATGTGTCTTTTGTATGCATCTTCAGAAAAATAGGAACTGGTCATTCACTTTCTCCACCCCAGCAGTTTCTGTGGATAGGTGTTGGGTTTCAATTGGGTTAGGATACAATAAAAAGGGTTTTTTTAACTTTTATTTTAAATTGAGGGGTACATGTGCAGGATGTGCTCGTTTGTTACATAGGTCAATTATCTGCTGTGGGAGGGTTGTTGTACAGATTATTTCATTTACCCAGGTATTAAGCCTAGTATCCATTCGTTATTTTTCCTGATTCTCTCCCTCCTTCTACCCTCTACCCTCTGATAAGCCCCAGTGTGTGTTGTTCCCCTCTGTGTGTCCATGTGTTCTCATCATTTAGTTCCCACTTATAAGTGAGAACATGCTGTATTTAGTTTTCTGTTCCTGCATTAGTTTGCCAAGGATAATGGCCTCCAGCTCCATCTATGTCCTTGAGAAGGACATAATCTTGTTCTTTTATTACTATTATTATTTTGAGATGGAATCTCACTCTGTCACCCAGGCTGGAGTGAGGTGGTGTGATCTTGGCTTACTGCAATCTCTGCCTCCCAGGTTCAGGTGATTTTCCTACCTTGGCCTCCCAAGTAGCTGGGAGAATTACAGACACTGCTCTCACCCCACAACACCTGATTAATTTTTGTATTTTTAGTAGAGATGGGATTTCACCATGTCAGTCAGGCTGGGCTTGAACTCCTGACCTCCAGTGATCCACCTGCCTTAGCCTCCCAAAGTGTTGGGATTACAGGCATGAGTCACTGCACCCAGTCTCTCGTTCTTTTTTATGGCTGCATAGTATTCAATGGTGTATATGTACCACATTTCTTTTATCCAGTCTATCATTGTTGAGCATTTAGGTTGATTCTATGTCTTTACTATTGTGCATAGTGTTGCAATAAGCATACATGTGCATGTGTCTCTTTTTTCTTTATTTTTTCTTTCCTTTAATCCATCTTGAGTTAGCATGTGTCTCTATAATAGAACAATGTATATTCCTTTGGGTATATACCCAGTAATGGGATTGCTGAGTCAAATGGTATTTCTGTCTTTAGGTCTTTGAGGAATCATCACCCTGTCTTCCATAATGATTGAACTAATTTACACTCCCACCAACAGTGTATAAGTCTTCCTTTTTCTCCACAACCTCGCCAGTGTCTGTTACTTTTTGACCTTTTAATAAAAGCCATTCTGACTAGTGTGAGATGATATCACATTACAGTTTTGATTTGCATTTCTCTGATCATCAATGATGAGCTTTTTTTCATATACTTGTTGGCTGCATGTATGTCTTCTTTTGAGAAGGGTCTGTTCGTGTCTTTTGTCCACTTTTTAATGGGGTTGTTTTTCTCTTGTACATTTGTTTAAGTTCCTTATGTCCTGTCTATAAATTGATATAAAATAAACAAAAATAAAGCCAAAAAAATTAAAAAGCAAATTTTGTTTAAATTCTGTGTAGATACCGGATATTAGACCTTTGTCAGATGCATAGTTTGCAAAAATTT
Organism: Alouatta palliata; assembly: GCA_004027835.1. Lineage (NCBI taxonomy): Eukaryota > Metazoa > Chordata > Mammalia > Primates > Atelidae > Alouatta > Alouatta palliata. Next base: position 5,437 of record PVKV010031235.1, on the reverse strand, counting down.
GATAGTTTCTTTGCTGTGCAAAACTAAAAATCTTTAGTCTAATTAGATCTCATTTGTCAATTTTTGCTTTTGTCACAATTGCTTTTGGCATCTTCATCATGAAATCTTTGCTCGTGATTACATCTTGAATGGTATTGCCTAGGCTGTCTTCCAGGGTTTTTATAGTTTCGAGTTTTATATTTAAGTTTTTAATCTTGAGTTAATTTTTGTAAGCGGCATAAGAAGTGGACAAGTTTCAATTTTCTGCCTATCCCAACACTATTTATTGAATGGGGAATTATTTCCTCATTTCTTGTTTTCATCAGATTTGTCAAAGATCAGATCATTGTAGGTGTGTGGTGTTATTTCTGAGTTCTGTATTCTGTTCCATTGGTCTATGTGTCTGTCCTTGTACCAGTACCATGCTGTTTTGGTTACTGTAGCCTTGTAGCATAGTTTGAAGTCAGATACTGTGATGCCTCCAACTTTGTTCTTTTCGCTTAGGATGCCTTGGCTATTCAGGCTTTTTTGGTTTCATATAAATCTTATTATTTATTTATTGATTTTTTGAGATGGAGTCTTGCTCTGTTGCACAGACTGGAGTGCAGTGGTACGTTCTCAGCTCACTGCAACCTCTGCCTCCTGGGTTCAAGCAATTCTCCTGCCTTAACCTCCCAAGTAGCTGGGATTACAGGTGCACACCACCATGCCTGGCTAATTTTTGTATTGTTAGTAGAGATGAGTTTTTGCCATATTGGCCAAGCTGGTCTCAAACTTCTGACCTCAAGTGATCCGTTCACCTCAGTCTCCCAAAGTGCTGGCATTATAGGCATGAGCCACTGCACTTGGCTGGGATCCATATGAATTTTTAAATCATTTTTTCTAGTTCTGTGAAGAATGTCAATGGTAGTTTAATGAGAATAGCATTGAACCTATAAATTGCTTTGGGCAGTATGGCCATTTTAACAATATTGATTCTTCCTATCCCTGAGCATGAAAGATTTTTCCATTTGTTTGTGTCATCTCTGAGTTCTTTGAGCACTGGTTTGTAGTTCTCCTTGTAGAGATCTTTCTCTTCCCTTGTTAACTGCATTCCTAGGAATTTTATTCTTTTTGTGGCAATTGTGAATGGGAGTTGGTTCATGATTTGGCTCTCAGCCTGACCGTGGTTGGTGTATGGGAATGGTAGCAATTTTTCCACACTGATTTTGTATCCTGAGACTTTGCTGAAGTTGCTTATCAGCTTAAGAAGCTTTTGGGCTGAGAAAGTATGGTTTTCTATATAGGATCATGTCAACTGCAAACAGGGATAGTTCAACTTCCTCTCTTCCTATTGAATGCATTTATTTCTTTCTCTTGCTTGATTGCCCTGGCTAGAACTTCCAATACTATGTTGAATAGGAGTAATAAGAGAAAGTGTCTTTGTCTTGTGCTGGTTTTCAAAGGGAATGCTCCTGGCTTTTGCCCATTCAGTATGATGTTGGCTGTGGGTTTGGCATATAGGGCTAATAAAAGGGATTTAAATGAATCTTCATCAAGTGACTTCACATTGGACTTGGGGGTAGAAGAAATGCAGTTGATCCTCACTGCTCTTTTTTCTTCTCCGACTTTCTCCATTCTCACCTCCAAATAATGAAGAATGTCTCATCATGTCAAATTTGCTTTTGTGTTATTACAGCTCTTGGTGACATTTTTAAAATGTTTTGCTTCTTTTGAAACTGAATTCCAACAACTACTTGTGACATTTGCTCTTTCCTTTTAAGGAGTTCTGATGAGGGCTGGTCGTTTAATGGGAATAGCATTGAACCTATAAACTGCTTTTGGCAGTATGGCCATTTTAAAAATATTGATTCTTCCTATCCATCAGTTCCTAGAGGTGATATGGACTCATTGACGTTACTGGTGAAAGCAGACTTGCAGTGTTTCCCTTCCAAATCCATTCTCCTCTCCCTCTCACCAAATTCATTCTCCTCTTCCTCTCACCAAATTCATTCTCCTCTTCTAGGACATCACCTAGAAACTAAATGTTATAGTCACGCTTGCAGCTAGTAGTGGCCATGTGACTCAATTTTTCACTGAAGGAATGCAAGCAGAGGTGATAGATGCAACTTCTGCTTCACTTACTTAACAGGAAATGGTTTTCCCTGGACTTTCTCTATTACTCCTTCATGCTAACTAAACACAGACATGCCTGAAATGCAGCTTCTGCTTTCCACACAAGCTAGTGCCCTGGAAAAAGGAGGAAGATGATGGAAGCAACGTATGTCTCTGAATGACCAAATAGAGCAGAGCTGCCCTATAGCCTCAATCAGATACTGTTGCATGAGAGAGAAGTAAGCTTCAGTCTGTTGCCAGCCACTGCACATACTGTATATTTGATATGTTTTTATTCAGCAGCTTAGCCTTTGCTCCTATTGTTCTTCTGAGCCAGGACAGATTTATTCCTTTTCTGCCCATATTATACCACAGGGTATGGATAATGCCCCGTGGATGTGGGAAGAAAAATAAATCTCTGCTGGCCCCTACTAAAATCATCCACGCACAATCCATCTAATCAATATTTAATGAACTCATACCTTGTACAGCACTCTGGGCTAGGCATTGTGTGAGAAATAATAGCAGCTTTGCTTCTCAGAAAAGATAAGAAATCACATTCATCAGGAGAGATCATAAGAGATCTAAAAAAAAAATGCAGTGGTGGATGTGGGTCTCATGTATGTGAAGGATTCCACAAATAGAAATGAAGAAATGGAAATTCTCAGCAAGAGAGGATATACTAGCAAAGAGACAGGAAAAAAAATTCATCTTGGCTAGAGTATGATAGGCATAATGAGAAAATAAAAGATAAAACCAAAAATATACAGAGGCCGTTTTTAAAGAAGTATCAGACCAGGAAAGCAGGCCTGGGCAAAGTGTGGAGGTTTTAGCTAAAGGACTGAAAATCTGTTTCCAAGTCTCGTAATTCAGCTAGGCCTAGACAAAAGCTCTTTCTTTTCTTCATTTTATTTGACAGCATTAATTTAGTAAATTGCTTTGAAGATAGGAGACACTTTATAAATATTGATAGTAAACCATTAATTTTATTTTCATGGCTACCATAGACCATGCCACTGAGTTACTTAGCAATCCTATGAGAATGCCAACCCTTTTCACATCAATTTTCTAGTCCAATCAATAGGGGAAATGCCGAACTAATTGAAATGTATTTAGAACTACATGATTTCTAAATTTGTGCATGTAATGTTTGTTGTTGTTCATTAGCCATACTATCAAATCAATATGCATACCTATGTGCTTTTAAACTAGCATATTTGATTTTCCAGATTGTATTTTTTTTCAACGTAAGAGGAATGTACGTATTTCTTGTTTGTGTTTGGATTACACTCTTAATGGGGACGCTTTCTTTACTGCTTGCCAAAACTAAATCGTTGTTCTCTATTATTATAAGAAAGTAGTGTTGATGGGTTGGGATTTGAAGCATACCTAGCATAAGATCCATAAGAAAACTCTTTTTTTCTTTTTTGCCTGAGTTACTGCACAACGAGAAGTATAAATGCGTAAGTCAAGTTTCCACTGATTAGGTTAACAGTATTAAGGGGAGGTGATGCCTCATTACAAAATTTTATTTAAGAACAACTCTTACATCTGAAAGCAAAATTGCTTCCAAATTCACTACCTTGTGCCAATAAATGATCATAATTAAAGAGTGGGGCAAATCTATAGAAAATTTAGATAGAGATGATAGAGATATAGGTAGAAAGAAAGAGAGAGCTTTTTTTCTGAATTGCATATAAGCTCAGTGTGGTTAGAGATACGACATCTTCCCTATCACCCTTGTCCCCCCATTGAAAACTGTACACCCTATCTATTATTCTGGAAGCATAAAATAAGAGGTATTAAGGAATCATAATATTAAAAATCACCAGTGTGTTTCTCAGGGAAAAAGCCAATACTACTACTGTATTTTGTTCTTGTTATTAACTCATTTTGGTTTTAATTATTTTTCAAAAACTCAAATTCCTAATGCCTCACTTATCTATGCAATATTAACATCTCAATTACGCTACTGCATATACCTTTGACATTGCCCTTGGAAAATCCCAATTTTTATCTTATTATTGGATAAAAGTCACTATCCCTCCCCACTACTTACTTAAGCTAGTCTACTATTCTACTTAGACTATTATGCTGAAATACTACTATTATACTTAGACTATTAGGCTAATTATCAAGTATAATTCATATTGTTTACATCCGCTAATTTTAGGTAATTTTTGTACCCCTATAAACTCTCTTGAAACCAAGTCCCTATGTGCATATCTGTCAATACATAATCAGCTTGCTGGTAGAAACTGCTATGATGACAGTCAAATAGTTTTTCTTTGCTCCAGGCAGCCTGGAAGAATAAATTTTAAATTTACTTTCTTTCTAAATGACCTAACTCCTGGATTTTGCATAACAATATCTGCTAAAAAGGTAATCTGATATTATCTGTTTATTGTCTTTCTTTCTCCACTAGAATGTAAGCCAGTGATCCATACTTAGCGCTAAGTAAATACTAGTTGCTTATCTTTGCCATAATTGTCGTCACCATCACCACCATCACCATCATCATCATCATCACCACCATCACTGTTATCTGTAGAAGTCCCAATTCCTTGTCTGGATTTCCAACCCTTTGTTCCCTAGCTGGTTAGCTTCAGTTGGCAATCCTGTCTAGTTAGTGGTATGGATTCTCAACTTTGTCTGCTCAGAAATACATAACTTACCTGACCACTCCCTACCTTAGCCAATTTTCCTGTTCGTTAACCCCCATGCCTTCCTCAGTCTCTGGTATATTCATTTCCTTCTTCCATATAATCACAGCTTGTTAGAAGTAGAAGGCACTTAAAGATCATCTTGCTTAACCCTTCATTTTAAAAATGAGAAAGGTGCTGGGCACAATGGCTCACGCCTGTAATCTCAGCACTTTGGGAGGCCGAGGTAGGTGGATAACCTGAGGGTGGAAGTTCCAGACCAGTCTGACCAACATGGAAAAACTAAGTCCCTAGTAATAATACAAAATTAGCCGGGCATGGCAGTGCATGCCTGTAATCCCAGCTACTCAGGAGGCTGAGGCAGGAGAATGGCTTGAACCTGGGAGGTGGAGGTTGCAGTGAACCAAGATGGTGCCATTGTACTCCAGCCTGGGCAACAAGAGCAAAACTCTGTCCCAAAGGAAAAAAATTAATTAAAAAAATGAGAAAAGCAAAATTTAGGTAAGTAGGTGATACAACTAGCGGAACCCACTTTCCATTCTCTAAGTCCAGGGTGTTCTTCTCTATGACCATGGGTCTCAGCCAGGGATGATTTCAGTACCCAGGCAATGTCTGGAAACATTTTTGATTGTCAAAACTTGGGGTGCAGAGTATGCTGCTGGCATCTGCTAGTGTTTAGCAGCATCCTTGTCCTCTATTCA